>NW_021011497.1:789433-825160 GCF_003987935.1 Bombyx mandarina
TTCGGCGCCAGCTCATAGAGCGAAGAGCACACAAGACTGGCTGGCGGCGCGTGAAATCGACTTCATCCGGCACGAAGACTGGCCCTCCTCCAGTCCAGATTTGAATCCGTTAGATTACAAGATATGGCAACACTTGGAGGAAAAGGCGTGCTCAAAGCCTCATCCCAATTTGGAGTCACTCAAGACATCCTTGATTAAGGCAGCCGCCGATATTGACATGGACCTCGTTCGTGCTGCGATAGACGACTGGCCGCGCAGATTGAAGGCCTGTATTCAAAATCACGGAGGTCATTTTGAATAAACTTTAATGTCATAAGAATCTATATTTTGTTAAGTTCATTTTGGTATATGAATGGTTACATAATGAATAAACTTGTTTCAATTATTTTACATTAAACATGTGACAGAATTTATGACCTGACTAGGTATTAAGCTAAACTTGACTTTGCATGGCTTGGCTGTTATTAGTAGATTAATTTACTAAGTTACATTTATTTCATGTGAAGAAGTAAATAATTGGAACTTAGTAGTCATTCGTAAGATAATTCTTAAGGTTTTCATTGTCTAGACGAGTGAACGAGCTCCACCTGGCATTAGGTGGTTACCAGAGCCCATAGACACCAATAAAGAAAATGCCGTCACCCACCAAGGTGGGACACAGCGAGACAGTCTTGATTCACGAGGCATCTTACCAATACAGAATTACCGTAATACATATTCAGATTAACTTAGCTCTAGTACATTGACGTATGTTTATACTAGTTAATCCAGCAAAGAGCAAAAGAATACAACCGAAAGTTTTTCACTATTTGGTTTAGTTAACTTAAAGAAAATTGACTGAATATTATATGAATGACATGGATCAACATTTTTTTCAAGATGTGAAATATTTAATAGTATGTTAAGAGCGTCGTACAACATCTTAGTATGGCGCACAATTCTGTGGACTTTAGATGAATTTATAAATGGATTACTTCCAATATTTTTGCCACAATTATTTCACACATTCATTGTGTGAAGGATTGAAGGATCCAGCTGAAGCTATTATATAATGTGTACACTACGGCATTAGCTTCTGCAATAGTAGCGATAACACGTTTATCAATTTTATTTATCATTTTTTTCTTTAAATTATTTTAATTATTTTAATTGCATTTTTTTTTTATTGCCTTTGTAGGCAGACGGGCATACGGCCCACCTGATGGTGAGTGGTTACCGTCGCCCATGGACTTCAGCAATGCCAGGGGCAGAGCCAAGCCGCTGCCTACCGCTTTATACTCTCCATAAGCCTCGTTTGAAGAAGGACATGTCATAGCGCTCGGGAAATACCGTGGAGGGGAGCTCATTCCATAGCCGGATGGTACGTGGCAAAAAAGATCTCTGGAAACGCACTATGGATGACCGCAGTGGCTCCAGGTAGTATGGATGAACTCTACTCCGGTGGCGGGCGGTGCGATGGTAAAAACGAGATGCTGGTATCATCTCGAACAATTCCTCAGAGCACTCCCCATGGAACATACGGTACAAAATACAGAGGGAACCGAAGTCCCTCCGCAGACCCAGAAGCTCCAAACGATCCGAGAGAATGGGATTATCGACAATCCGAACGGCCCTCCTCTGTATGGAGTCAAATGGAAGAAGCTGGTATTTGGGAGCCCCGGCCCAGAGATGGGAGCAGTACTCCATGCGAGGCCGGACTTGTGCTTTATAAAGCAAAAGTCTTTGTCCAGGCGTGAAGTACCGCTTCGCTCTGTTGAGGACTCCCAGCATTTTGGACGCCAACTTGGCTTTGCCTTCCAAATGACTCCGAAACTGGACATCGCTCGAAATGTCGACCCCAAGTATCCCGATACTCTCGGAAGGTTGCAGGGATACTCCTTGGAATTGCGGCGCCATGACAAAGGGGTCCTTCTTCGCAGTGAACGCGCAAACTTGTGTCTTTATCGGGTTGAATTGAACCAAGTTCAATTCACCCCATTCGGAGACTCGCCCCAGAGAGTTCTCCACTTCAGACACAAGTTTTGATCGTCTCTCTTGCACCACGCTCCGAGAGAGACTCTGATGGCCGATATATCGCGCATCCCCCGTGCTGTCATCTGCATAGCAATGCATGCCATCAATAGACAGCATGTCATTGATATACAGGATGAAAAGCGTGGGGGAGAGCACCGAACCTTGTGGAACGCCAGCGTTAATGGTCATGGTATCAGAACAGTCACCGTCTACAACGACCGTGATGCTCCGCCCATCCAAAAAGCTAGCGATCCACTTGCAGAGACCCTCGGGGATTCCGTAAGATGGTAACTTCGATAGAAGTGCCCTATGCCAGACCCTGTCGAAGGCCTTCGCGATATCAAGGCTCACAGCAAGAGCCTCGCCCTTGCTCTCCAAGGCTTCAGCCCACCTGTGAGTAAGGTATACAAGAAGATCGCCAGCTGAGCGACCGTGACGGAAACCGTACTGTCGGTCACTGATCTTCTGGCATTTTCATAATAACTACTTTATAGACCGTATAGAATAACATACGAACCAAGACTATGTTCGCACATTTCAAATATTTTCATTTCAAAGAATATTTGAAATGTAATTTTTAATATTAAGACGGATTTCATGAATTATATATACGTTGTCACTTCGCAATTCAGTGTTGCTCGTCAGACGAAAAAGCAAAGAGTTTTCGTTCCTCAGACTTCTTTTAGATCATAAACTTTTTGGAACATTTTTGATGAATATCATAACTAAAACCATCACGTGTAAACGGTGAAAGATTGATGCGTCAAAATTCCGAATTTGCTCCAAAACAAATAGATCAGAATAGATAATCTTACTCCATTTTTTTCTTAAAATACACTTCGTAACTATTAATAGAATCTAATTCTAGAACCTGACATGTAGTTTCTTTTAATTTTTATTGTCCTTTAGTGCACTGATATCTTTAGAACATCAACAACATCAACATCAAAGAGATTATTAAAATAACTTTTAATAGTGTGGTGATAGTGGTTTCGATGTATTAATAATATTACAATTTGTATTTATTTAGTCAGATAACATTTTTTATATTGATATACAAATATTCTTTAACTTGTCAATTTTTTTGGAGAAACAGTCAGATTTAGATTTAGGTATATTAATTAATTTCAAATTAGATGTAATGTAACAATTTTCGAGTAATTACATCCCATTGACTTGTTGCGCAACATATCTTGCATGTCGTAATTATTATTATACTGATACTAAAAGCATTGGATTCTTGGCTTCGACATTTCAAGTCATATTCTGCATCGCAATCATTGGGAAGGTAACTCCAAGTTACTCCAGGCCTGCCCGCTTCCAAAACCAGAACATATTATATATTATTATTTATTCTTACGGCTGTTTTTTGCTCACACTTTAATTGTCTCGGTGCAGCAGGGCGTAGACTTGAGAGATTGGATTATAATGTTCTTTGTAATTAGAGAAAGTTCTCATTACCCATGGTTTACAAATTTACATATTTTAAATCCAACAATTAATACAAAAAGTACCTTCCTCAAACTCCAAATGATAAAAAAAGTATAAAAACGGAACACAGTTCGAAATTAATCCATATTTCGGTAGCGTCCAGTGAAGGAAATTGGCGGGCGGTCCCAGCCTATATCAGATTTCGCGGAAGCGGGCGTCGTTTTATTTTTAAATGTGTTGCATTGCGGGCTATGCAAAAAATTATTCTTCTGAGCCGGGCTCTTCATTGTTGAAGGTCGTGCCTATTTGAAATATGGACCACTCGATGCACAATGTTTCCCCACGTCTTCTGGACTGCAAAAAATTAGAAATGTAATTATTTAATATCTTTAGACTAGCATGGTTATGTACTCAAAATAAGACAGGTACTTCAAAGTACCCTTGTATATTCTCGAACAGAATTTCTTCTAATGTCTCAGCAATAAAATGGCAAATGGTTACATTCTGTGTGGTCCTGTTTTTGTATGGTTTGAGCTCTTTTAGAAATGAAAAGAAGACCAACTAATTTCTTTTCTGCTATTTACCAGACCGGGCCTTAATCCCATGTTTGTGATAAATAATAAATATTTATGAGACACCTACGGTGCTTTTCGTATTAATTTACATAATTCACTTTAATTTAACCTAAAATATATAAATCAAGTCTCAATTTGAGACTTCCGTTTTATAAACTTATAAGTAAACTTATAAGACAACTATTCTTATATAATTATACATATTGTTATGTATTCAATAAATTATGTTTTAAATTTTTAAATCTACACGCATTGTTAGTCATTCTTATCAATGAAAATATAAATAAAACGTATTGAAACCGTGACGTGTGTGGCGTGCAGTCAACAGATTACTACATTAATATAGTGTATAATAGCAAACGTCAATGGCTTCAATATAACGTCACTAGCGGCGGATCGTGTGGTAGAAGTAGTTTTTGTTAATGTTAAATACGTGGTATTATGTGGGTGTGCACGGTCTTTTAACCTGTTACAATGTTAGTAATTACCAGTACTACTTATAAACACAATGTTCGGGAACGTTTCCAATGCATCATGTTCTACTAATAATCGATGGGCGCTTATGTAATTATTAGCTCTCTATCTGCGTGAATACCATTTAGTACTGCGTGAGCAGAGACCCGTGCCCGGTATGAAAGGTAGGTTATATTCTTTCCTAGGATACAAAATATTTTCATACTGAATTTCGTCAAAATCGGTTCAATGGTTTTAGCGTAAAAACTTAATAAACAGGCAGAATTACTTTAGTAATAATAGATTTAATTTCTTTTTAACCAGATGTAATAGATTAAATAAAAAATTAAAAAAATCTTAAAACGATGATATACTGTTTCGCTAGATCAGATTTTAATGAGACAAAACCTATATCTAGCGCCAAATTAATCTATGTCTACTAGTGGAATTACATGAAAATCCGTTTAGTAGTAACATTCAGAACATGTCCGTGAACAAAAAAAAAATGGACAGACCGGAAGATTAAATTCAAATATTCATCAATTATAATATTTATTTTTTACTGATTTCCGTTCGTATAAGTAACATGATAAACTGAAAAATGAAGGTTTTGGATATGCTGACGTTGATAATGCAGTTTATGCAATTTTATATTAGAAGAACTATAAGGCGGTTTATTCTTGGTTTGTTATTGTGTCCAAAACTTCAAAACTCCTGTACTACAAATTCTATTAGTCATAGTTTTAGTTTTTAGAGCTTCAATACAAAGAAAAGCTGGCGTCGAACGTGTTTCTGTTTACCGACGGATCTAGTGAGTAATATAGTACAGTTGTGAATTTTGAGATATTAAAACAAAAGGAATTTTTAGAATGAAAAATTTTTTTTTTATTGCTTTGTTGGGTGGACGAGCTCACAGCCCACCTGGTGTTAAGTGGTTACTGGAGCCCATAGACATCCACAACGTAAATGCGCCACCCACCTTGAGATACAAGTTCTAAAGTCTCATGTATAGTTACAACGGCTGCCCCACCCTTCAAACCGAAACGCATTACTGCTTCACGGCAGAAATAGGCAGGGCGGTGGTACCTACCCGCGCGGACTCACAATTGAAATTGTTTATTCTATATTTCGCATTACTCTGTATGTAGCACTATGTTCTCCCTATTGTAGAATTTGAAAGTGTTCACAGCTTAATATTACTATTAGCGGTAATGTCTTTCATTTTCTTTTTACTTAGATGGGTAAACGAGTTTATGGCCCACCTAGTGTTAAGTAGTTCCTTCTTTTAGTTGCTTAGTTCCGTAGTTTCTTCCTTCTTCCTTTGTCAAGTCAATAAAATAATGATTTATTCAATATGGAGCTGTTTATAAGTATTTAGTGATCTGACGAACACTTTCCTTAATATATTTATTATACATATATTTTCCAATTATTTCACCATGCCAACGTGCACGACGACCAGGTTCATGTTACCATCCTGTTTGTCTATAAAGACATGATGATAATTTAATTATTTCTGATCAAATACATTTGGTTTGATAATAATTCATTGAATTCATTGAAGATTTTAAGTATTCTTTCAACCTCAAAACTAAATGGCATATCATAACATTAATTTAAAAAATAAATATTCAATCAGGCATTTTCTTTGATGTAGACACTATTCGTAGTATCTCTACGATCTGTAGAGGCTCTTCGTAGAGCATTCGTAGCAGTATTTGTAGAGCCTTTTATACGCAGAAAAGTTTGATAATTATAGTCGTAATGATTAGAAGATGCTCATAAATTATAAATGCTACGATTGTTTTTCTTACTAAGTAAAATATTAAATCTGGTCGTAAAACATTTCAAGAAATTTAAGTTGCCGAAAGTAAAAAAAAAACAATGACTTAGAAAGGGCATGATCAACTATTCAGTTGGTATGCTATTTCTGCGTACTAAACATTAAGTTTTTATCTAATAAGTAAGTAAAGTTTCTTTACTAGGTAAGTAAAGAAATATAAACCGTAATTCTTTTTCTTTATTTTTATTAATGTTGCCTTTACTTCTAGTGCCTAGTTATTTAGTCTATGACTAACTAGAACATTAATATTGCCAAATTGCATAGGTACTGGTAAAAACTTTTTATTCGATATCATTTAGAACAAAATAGGGACGCGGTAGTGGCAGATCTATGTAGATTGTATTTGTGACGTAAAGGATAAAATGCTTGGCATACTTGCTTAGAGTGATCCAACTACGCAATGCTTAGTAGTCATTATCATTAATCACAGATAAATACATTCATCTAAGAAAATAACTAGATAGCATGGAAGGAAGAAATACTCTAATAAAAATAGTGTAATAATAATAATAAACAGAAATAGTCTAGTAAAACTCAAATCTGCAAATTACCTATTGTACGCCGCGAAGTTAATTCATAGATAAAGCGGCATGCTTGTATGTATGTACATAAGTATGTAGCAAAATATTCACAAAACATTGCTTATAAATATTATTTTAATATTATTAACAATACAAATTTTTAAAACTCAAAGTCATATTTTAATTGTACAACCTTATTAAATTTTAACCAGTAACAAGGATGTTTTGTATGTAGGTTCTCTTAATGAAATTACTATAATGACTATAATGATTATTACAAATTGCCGTGGCCAAAATTGTTTTTGTAATTGCAATTTATGCGCGTACGCTTAGCTTGTCCTTGGAGAAGTGACCGGCGGCCGCGCTCCCAGCCGCGAGCCGAAACCTCCCTCCCCGCGCCTCTCCACTCAGGGACGGCTAGCAATGTGCCGGAACAAGGAATATGGTGCACCGTCTCTAAATTTTTCGTTACTAAACATTCTAGATATCCGTTATAACAACATTAACTAAGAATTCATAATTTTATGTGCAAAGTTGGTGTATTAGGTTTTTTTTTTTATTGCTATGTGGTTGGACAAGCTCACAGCCCACCTGATGTTAAGTGGTTACTGGAGCCCATAGACATCTACGACGTAAATGCGCCACCCACCTTGAGATATAAGTTCTAAGGTATCAAGTACAGTTACAACGGCTGCTCCACCCTTCAAACCGAAACGCATTACTGCTTGACGGCAGAAATAGGCAGGGCGGTGGTACTTACCCGCGCGGACCCACAAGATGTCCTACCACCAGTACGGTCCAAAGATTACAGCGGTTCGAACAAGAATGAAATAATAATAATAAATGTAAATATTTACTAACAATCACGCCACGTTAACTGGTCCCGTGCTAAGTTCGTAAAGAACTTGTGTTACAGGTACCAGATAACGGAAATATATCTAAGATTTTTATTATACACATACATATATTAAATATACATCCATAACCCTGGAAAAGACATTTATATTTATCATACAAATATCTTCCTTTAGTGGGATTCGAACCCTCGACCCCCTTGTGTAGTGACCATGTCACTTACCACTACACCAGACGGCCGTTAACTGTTGACTCTCCAGACTCAGTATTTATAGCAAAAGCTCAAACTCAAACAAACAAGCTATTCAACTAACTCACATTTATAATAAATATAAGAAAGCAATCGGTGAAGCTATTGGTATTTTTGATGAAATTTAGAAATTTGTCTACAAAAATATCAATCACACTGACATACTTTGCGTTTGAAATTTTTATAACATTTTCATAGCGTGTTGTAGTATGAAAATTTAACGAAAGAACTAGGTCAATTTTAATGTTATGTTCTATGATTATAAATAAACGAAATATATTTATCAGTCATAACTCAGATCAGGAAGCAGACTAATAAAACAAGGCGCCTAGTTTCGTCTAAAATTTTCTAATTTTCCACTTCGATAACAACGCAATAATAAAATGAAACTGCGCTCGTTGTTCTAACCAACCTGGATACAGAATATAGGACACTTGTAATGTAATTGTTACCTTTAGCACACGCAATCTCCAAGTAAGACGACACGGTTCTAATAATGTACGGCGAAGAGTGTGTATCGAATCCCTAAGGCAAACGCGATTACTGTATTTAGGATACTACCCTAATAAGACTCTTAGAGACCTTATTTCGTTGGTTTTTAAGGCGTTATTTATATTTTGTTACGAACTAATCTATACTTCTATATTCATATTATAAAGAGGAAAGATTTTTGTTTGTTTGTTTGTATTGAATAGGCTCCGAAACTACTGAACCGATTTGAAAAATTATTTCACTGTTTGGAAGCTACACTATTCCCGAGTGACATAGACTAAAATATTTTTTGAAAAAAATTAGCGATCTTTACTAAAACTCCAATAATGTAACCCAAGGTGTAAAAAAATTACCTAAAATATTCTTTACATCGCGTGCCCTGCGAAAACTATTGATGATAGAATAAAATAATGTACTACGACTTTGTAGAACACATTATAATTATTAATTACAAAAAGTGTCGTGACAGCATATGTCTAACCATTGTAGTTATGCCGCAATAAGTGTTCTTTTATTTTAAAAAATAAAACAACGTCAAATGTCGTTGAAATTTTTGTTAAAGACCCGGGCGGAGCCGGAGCGGGCCTCTAGTAGACTATAAAAATCAAAGCAAACGTCACCGCACTGTATCCAAGACTGTTATTTTTTATTTTTCAAGAAAAAGGATCAGGTCTTTTCGCCTCATTGCTTTTGTTTATTACTTGAATGACACGAAACGTCCATGCATATAATGAAGTCGGAGTCTGAGACAGCGTTTTGCATAAATGCTAAAACTCTTCAATAGCCATCAAGTTTCAACATGTCTTAGGTCCAATAATTACGTTAAATATGGGCAGATTTGATTTAGTACCGATACAAAGATACGACTACGAGAAACACGTAGATAAGGGACCCTAAAAACATTCATTCTACAAAACCATATTATTAGGTGTAGTCGGCGCAATATATTTTAGATGAACTCGGCTTATCGTTTTACGACCAAAAACTATCACTCAAGGCTTTAAAACAGGTCCCATAAAAGAAAGATATAAAATATATAAAAGATGGATAAACCTAATTTAGTATTGATCACGTCATCACAGATCGGTCATAATATTTCATTCTTTATATTCACGTGGTTTATAAGCTTCTACTGAGAGCTTCTACTACCCAGGGCACGTTTCACAGCTTCTGTATTCCACTGAGCTTTCACGAACTCGATAGTTGCACTTTGAAGGTCATATAATCTTGGCCACGTATAAGTTTCTTGTGTTCAAATAATTATAGCAAATTTGTATTATAGCAATATTGCTTTGATAGTATTCCGTGTTTCAAATTACGTTTAATAGCGTTTAATTTTATTTTTTTTTAAATTTCTTGTAGGCAGTTGTTGTTTGATTAAAGCTTCTATCTAGAGAGAAAATATTTATGTATGAAATTTATAACATAGCACCTTTTTTTACACCAAGTTTAATTTAAGTTTGATAAATATTACCCATGTAATTGTACAATCAGTGTGTACAATCACTGTAACAAAAATATATATAAAAAAAATGTTTGTTCAAATTTAAATTTATTTATTTATGTTACTTTTGTGATAGATTGACTATTATAAACGTTAAAGGTGTGTTGATTAAACCACACTACTTAAAATTTATATCATATTTCTAAAACGCATTGAAGTATCTTTAGCATAATAAAGAAGAAGCAAGGCTTAGTGGTGGGCCGCGAACTCATCCAACTTTCTAAGAAATAAATAAAAAGACACGAAAGTTCTCATCAATTCCCATTTGATTTTATAGGCCATCAGTTTTTGGTTGTCACTGAGAATACTTAGATAGTCGTATAATCGATAGATCTGTAAAATTTGAATGGAAATGTATATTTTTGCCGCGATGCAGTCATGCATTCCAGTTCGGAGTTCGGTAACCATTTAATACCAGGTAGTCCGTAAGGTCGACTACCCTCGACGCAAGACAAAAATTTAAAAGTGTCTGATAGTACCGAGTGGTCGAGGATAATGGTAAGTAATCGAGTTTATTTCGGGTTGCCACTTACCGATCTAATACTCGCATATCGCGTTGAATTAACCAACCCGATCAACGGCCAATAACACTTTGGCACACATGTTTCACTATCAAGGATCTCTTTATTATACGGTTCAAGCCATTTGAGAACGTAATGACGTTCCCTTTTATTTTCAGAGTAACTTATGCCTTGTTTCGAGCAAAACAGTCTTGAAATTTAGGGATATTTCAATATTTCTTGAATACGTCTTAATTTAACAAACGGAATGCTTTTAAGAAGAAAGTAAGAAGAAAAATATATGTTTGAAAATATATGATTTTTGCAATGAAACATAGAGAATCTTCAAACTTTAAAGGATAAATGAATAATACTCGATGCAAATGAGACTCACAAAGCAATGCAAAGAGATGAAAATTACGTTGTCCTCTGTAGTTATGCTATAAAGCTCAGGTACCTCAATGACCAGCAATAATCTCATTTACTCATAAACAACAACAATAAATGCATCTCTCCACCAAAATTGAATAATCATCGTCTAGACACAATCAAGAATCCAATCCAATAACTAAATTGCTTTTTAATATTTTAGCTGGCTTCAAAAAATGAGGTTTCGTGTTTCGGTTGCATTTTTTTTCCATTAAATTAATATCCAGATTTCAATCTTTATTGGAAATACAATCTGTTTGTACACATGGTTTTCCTCTTCCGGCTTAGAGAAAATTATCCTTAAACACGAATGTAATTAAATTTTTAACAAAATCGTATGCCGACAATTCCTGACGGTTAGAGAAAAAAAAAGCTTACTTGCGTGGACGGGCTCGTGGCCCACCTGTTGTTCAGTGGTTACCATAGCACATGGACATCTACCAGCTAAATGCCACCACCCACCTTGAGATGCGAGTTCTAAGATCTCAGTTTAAATCAACCTTCCATGTCTGCTCGAGAGATTCGCGTCAATTTTTCCAGTTACTTTCGACCTTCCGGTCTCTCTCAATCAATTGTGTTGTTGGTAATATCGATTATATGTACTTGAAACTAAAATAAAACACTGGCTCATTAAAATAGTTTGTTATTTATAGAAGACCCCACTTAATCAATTCATAGTTTGTTGTTCTGTTTGAAAAGTCTTTATATATCTGTAAGTACCAAAGTGCAGTAATAAATAATTCTGATTTATTCAAACAGAAGACTTTAATCGTATTTCTCGTGTTCTACGGAAATGAGTAAGACAAAAACATTTTGTTCGTTGTAATGAATGAGTTTGTATTAACCTTTATTTCTCAAAGAGTATTCGCAGTAATAATTACCGTTACGAGTTTAGTTAAAGAAGTTATGAGTGTTTTTTTAAGTCACATTATTGTCCCAATTTAGTGCTTATTTATATATAGAATGTAATTAATGTATGTAATCGACGAATACAAAGTCTTTGTTCAGAATTTGTGCAGGAAACGGAAATTATTTAGCACGGCGTCATGAATTTTATGTCGATTTCAAAATTTAAACGATTATTATTTGCTTTGTAATCAACGTGGAATTCTCGTAAACATTTCAAGTTCGGAAACTTCTGTTTCTTAGAATTTTAGTTGCAAGCACGTTTTGAGCTATACACTCAAATGATTTACATCAAACGTGGACTTCTTCATTATTTACATAATAATACTACAAAACTAATGATTCATCTAAAATTAGAAATGTTGGAACAATAGATACAAAAAAATTTATTACATGTCAAAAATGGGTTCGCCACCGGATCTGTCCTGTTATCCGCTTACCTGTGAAAACTGAATCGTTTCGTAGCTCGCCAATTTATCTGACAAAAATAGGATTGAAAACGTCCCGGAGATATGAGATATCTCTAAGTTTTTTGTAATACGATCAATTCATTGGTGATAAATGAATTTACAATTCCTTTCATCATTTATGTCGTACCAAAATCCTTGAACCCCTAAACACAGCCCACTCGCCGGATCTTCTCAGTGGGTCGCGTTTCCGATCCGGTGGTAGATTCTGTGAAGTACTGCTCTTGCTAGGACCAGTGTTAGCAACACTCCGGTTTGAGCCCTGTGAGCTCACCTACACGTTAGGGCGAAGCTGAAATAGCCTCTCAAGGCTATCAGCACAGGTAGGAAAAAAAAATCCGAATTCTTTTTTTTCTTTTTTTTTTATTGCCCTTGTAGGCAGACGAGCATACGGCCCACCAGATGGTGAGTGGTTACCGTCGCCCATGGACTTCAGCAATGCCAGGGGCAGAGCCAAGCCGCTGCCTACCGCAAATTCCATAACGTTTCACTTTTTATTAGATATGTGTAGAGCTCAATCGTTCGTGGATTTACGTAATCGAATCTATTTATCGGTATAATCGTAATAATATTATTCATTCAAAAACATTATAATGTCTCTTTAATATATTTTTTTTATGTGTTGTCATGTGCTATTATTTCACTTAAGTGCGTCACAGCTATGACCGAATTACTACATTGACTAGAAGAATAAATAGGAAAGATTAGTAATTAATACATCAAATGATCGCGTTAGAGTAAGGCCCATATTGTTTTCTAGGTCATTACGTGTTTTCGTAAGCACTGGTGTATGGTATTCAATCAATATGACAACAAACAATACACACATACACATTTAAATGGAATAAAATATAAAAAAACATCCGGATAAAAAGTTTTTTAGTACATGTTTGTGCCTACAGTGTTAATGCCTATGAATAAAGTAAGTTGTAGATTTAAAATATATATTTTATTTGCAAAATTTAATATAATGTATTGGAAAATTTAGATCAAAAACAAACCTCAAATTATTCGCAGGTATCGCATGAAAATGTTATTAATATTTTTATATCTCATTTCCTATTTATTTTAATGATTTTATTAAGTTTTTTTATTCCTACCTAATCTCTAGTAGCCTAAGGGACCATTCCAGCTACGCTCGGACGGGACTTAAGTGAACTAACTCTAATGACAAATTTAGAATTTACCGTCACATGTTTCTTAGTAGTATGCAAAACCGTTTCAAGGCCATGATAACATTTATTTCCGTTTTATGACGACGTGGTCAACGCAACGAAATCTCACTCGCATACTCTATAAAGACTATTCTTATAAAATAACTAGATTCATGTTATGGGCACGTGAGCGATTTTGGGTTTAATCCAAATTGGTCATTTTATACAAGCGAATACTATTCAATCTTTGTTGTTTATGGCACGATCAATTTATACTATCGATTTAATACTAGGGTAAATATTAAATTTGTTTTGATGATTATTATATTTAATGAAACTAAATAAAATAAATTTCAATCGATTCCAAAGCATTATTATCACGAGCCTTGTTTTTCTCGTCTTTTGTAAAATATCTGGTCTCGCAACAGACTGTTCGATTTTAAACAGACATATTTATATGTTCTTCTTTCAGCGCAACAAACAACGGGAATAAAACAAATTAACCAGCTAATATTAGCCGGTTTATTGAATCACAACTCTGGTTTTAAAAATAAAACGGATTATTCGTCGCCCACCATTTCCAACTCGCTTCTGAATCATGCGGGCATGTGTCGCGGTGAAAAATTACTTTCCAGGTATTCCACGGCTTGTTTCAATGCCATGAACTTCAACACTGTCATACTCATTACCGACAATGAACTCAGATCTTATATCTCTGACTAATAGCGACATAAACATTAGTTGCATGTGTGTCACGGATAGCCGACTGTACTCTAATGGTTGTACAGCGTACGCGGATTCATAATTTAGAGAGCACATTCGCATAATAAAACATAACGATAAAAACAAGCATTTAATCCATAATAAATAATAGTTTTAAAAAAACTAACACAATACGCTTTTATAGAATATCCAACTAAAAAATAGAAAATAAATTTTAATCAATTTGAATTAAGAATAGTTAAAGAAAAAATGATTTTATTGCAAAAAAAGCGTGGGGTGCTTTTCAGGATACTATCAAAATAACCCTTAAACTCATATCTGTTCATAAAATATTTATAACTACTGATACCATGCACCCCACGCCTTTTATAACAATAAAATCATTTTTTCTTACACTATTTTTAATTCAAATTTATTATAATAAAATTTATGTTCTATTTTTTAGTTGGATTTTTTATAAAAGCGTATTTTGTTAGTTTTTTTTAAACTATTATTAATTTTTCATTTTTTAGTTGAATTTGAATTTTTTCAATTTATTTTTTTAAATATTGAATTGTTATCTGTCCTTAATAAGTATACTAAATTTCAAGTTAATTCTAAGTTTTGAAGGGAGCTCAAAATCATGTTCAAAGATTCCGTTACAATCATACATACGTCTGAAGCTAATAAAAGCGTATTAAAAAGAGTGCGTTAATTTAATTTTATAGCTCACTTAATATGGAGGCGGCGCTGTGCTGTGCATTGATATATTCGTCGTTGAGAGCACAGCGGCGTCCGTGATTCGTTCAGACAGCGGTGCCGGATTCTTCCTTGACAAGTTAATCTCCTCACCCTAATTTGTTGGGCGCCGGAGAGGCACCGCTGCATGTCAAGAGCGCGCGGTCAAGCACCTGTGTTCCCGCGCTTCATCCCGGTGCTACAAACATTGCGAGTTCCACCCTAGTTCCGTTAGATTACATTTATGTCGGTCGCGTTAGAATCACATCAAGTCAGAGTTATGTGGATATCCTACTTAGAGATGTCATGTAGATTTCGGTAAGTACATCAAGGTTAGTAGACTGAAGAATCTAATTTCCGGCTTACGGATTATTTATGTCACAATTTTTGGTAAACAGAGCAGAATGCTTTTGAAGATGAAATGAAATACAAATGTTTATTTAGGTTGATATATCTGAAGGAAAGGGTTTGAAATAAAAATAAGATAAAGATTTGTAAAAACATGGATGTAATAACGACCTTAACTTTTAAGTTTATTTTTATGTGGCTTCCTTATATCTTTATAAAGCTTTTTATGCGAAATACAAAGCTATATACTCGTACATATAACATAATATAAAAACATATTTTATATTATTACAATATATATCATTACATATTTATATTAAGTTTAGAAAAAGTAATATATTTATTCACAGATAAATAAATACGACATGCGACTTTATTTTACACAAAAGCAAGAATTTCGTCTCTGAACTCAGGACTGATGTTTTTGTATTTGACCGTTCACTCATTTATTGGACAGTTTTAACATCAGTATGTATTAATAACGAGAATGTAGTCTTTTTGGATAGGCAAGCTCACGCGGCTCAGCCTTTTTTTATTAATTGCTTAGATGGGTGGACGAGCTCACAGTCCACCTGGTGTTGGTGTTAAGTGGTTACTGGAGCTCATATACATCTACAACGTAAATGCGCTACCCACCTTGAGATATAAGTTCTAAGGTCTCAAGTATAGTTACAACGGCTGCCCCACCCTTCAAACCGAAACGCATTACTGCTTCACGGTAGAAATAGGCGGGGTGGTGATACCTACCCGCTCGTACTCACAAGAGGTCCTACCACCAGTAATTACGCAAATTATAATTTTGCGGGTTTGATTTTTGTTACACGATGTTATTCCTTCACCGTGGAAGTCAATCGTGGACATTTGTTGAGTACGTATTTCATTAGTAAAATTGATACCCGCCTGCGGGATTCGAACACCGGTGCATCGCTCAACACGAATGCACCGGACGTCTTATCCTTTAGGCCACGACGACTTGATTGTCTTTAGTTTGCGCGACACGTGGACATATTTAAAATGACTTTTACGATTTAATCTTAATATTATTAATTTATCTTTATTATTTCCGTTGCTTCGAGAATATATAAGATTCATTGTTATTTTACTTTCGATGAATATTCTTTTTACAAATATTCGACGTAATAATGAAAATTACTTTTACCGTTAAATCGAGCATTTTTTTATTGTCATTATATTATTTCCCATGCTTCGAATGCTTTACAGTTTTTGTGGTCACGGTAGACTGAGATGTTATCGGTCGATATTTGAATATTGTACTAACTATAACCGCCTATTCTTGTTTAAAAAAAGGGTGCGTGTACATATGTACGCGCGTAAGAAGTTATATTTTATTTTTATTAAATTTATTTCTTTTTTTTTTAAATATTAAATAATTAATTATAAACATTTAACATTAATAATTTAATAATATTTAGTATGAATTATATTAAATAATATTATTGTCATTTTTATTACTAAAAAATGAAGGCTAATAACACCTTTTTTACGAGTGTACATGCGCGAAAGTTCACCTGCGGCTATATTCAGACTCGCCAAGTTACGTCGGTCGTATTGTAATGAGCGATTTAGTTGTCAACTTCATTCTGTTAATTTTGTGTCACGGTGCGTGCGCATTGTAAAATTTCACTCTCATCAATTTTTAATAACGTGCCTAAAGAAGTATAACTTCAATATAATTTTAAGCTTTATCGTTTGCAATGCTAATAAGACATAATGATACATAATGACGATAAAAAATTCTGGATGAAACCGTGAAAGTACTTTTAAATATTTCTACGACTCGCGGAATCCGCACAAAATACTAAATATTCGACGGTTACCACAATATTCAAATGTCTTCGCAAATACTGGTTTGTGACCACAAAAAGTGTCAAGTATTTGTAATTGATATAAATTAGCGGACGAACTCACCTAGTCCACGTGGTATTTAATGATTACTGTAGCCTATAGACATTGCTATATGATTGCCACCAATAACCTTGAGATATGATATTGAAGTCACAATTGTATCTAAATACAGAATAGGTACGTGCAGACACATAAAAGACAGCGAAGCATAATTTTTTACTCCGTTCCAAATATACAAATATTAAGTTAAGTTATAATTTTAAAAATATATTTAAAGGTACAAAATTAGAATTAATTCTAGATTGGGTTCCTTGTAATTGTCGTCCTCACTTGACCCTATTCAGACAACAGAACTAATGTAGGAAAAATAAACACGTGTAGTGTCATTAACCGCGCCAAGATCCGTTTCAAGTCTTGCTAATAACCAAACAACGAGCTTACATAGCCCTGCTATTAAGGCGCTCGTGGAATTTTACGAACCACCTTTTCGCTTGTCTGGTATCTTTCCAGGTAGCATGGAAAAGTCAATTAACGTGAGCTACTTTTCACTATGAGAGGGCATTGACTACTTTTTAGAATTGAGCTGTAATTTTTTGTTTTAGTTTCTTTCATACTGTCTCAAATAAGATGGGCGGATGAGTTCATGTGGTGGGAATTTAACACTGAGGTTTTTTTGAAGTGAAACTTCCTTATCGGCGTTGGAAAAAAATTTACCGTCACATTTTTCGGTTACGCGTCACATTTTTCCGTTACGCGCCATCTGTTTTGTATTCATGTCTATGATAATAAAATCCTTTTGTTTAAACTTTATCTAATTTAACTTTTTNGATATTTCTGAGCATTGATTTTCCGGTGATTATGTTAAACAAGACGACTTCACCATAGCACCCAATCTCGTCGAGCCCCGCATATCCACCATGCTTATTACATTCGCAGCGATCGGAAATGGAGCGTGTCTCGTCTCGGAAGCGTCACGGCCGGCAGATCAGCGGCGCGCTAAAGAAATGCTTACGGAGCGAAAACACGTTGGAGCACTATCGTCTTTACGCTACATACGTGATATAACGTATTTGTTGCTTGTTTTGTTCAAAGAAATTTCCAGAGCATCGATTAGAAATATTGAAAATGAAAATGAGGTTGGTAAGAGAGTGTTAATTATGAATGTGGAAGGATATAGAGGAAGAGGTAAACCTAAGAAGAAATGGATAGATTGCGTGAAAGACGTTAAGTGTAAAAGGGGAGTGAGCGAAGAAATGGTATATATGGAAGGAGAAAACATGTTGCCCCAAGGTGACTGGGAGAAGGTCAGGAGAATGATAATGACTAGAATTATTGAAATGATTGATAAGAATACCTTGACAAAAATGTTTTTTTAAACAACTTAGACGGATATAATGTGAAGCTGTTACCAGTTCCAATAATTCAGGTAGTATTAACCCGCGCGGGTATCGCGGCATATTCACTGGTGACATATTCATTCATCATTCATTATTTCACCAGTATATAAAATATGTGATAATAGGTACAATAATAATGTCTTCCAGGATATACTCCCAGTATTTTCTACAACAAAGTAATTATTAAACGTAATTAACGTGTAATTGTTCTGCTTAAGGGCTGTCCATTCAAATATACTTGTTTTCTGTCACTTCATTTTAATTTCCAAAAGTGTTAAAAGTGTACTTTAGTAATGTTTCAAAAGTTGAATGTGTATACTTCAATCAAAATCATTAGGTCGTATATACATATAATATAGATTCATCATATCTGAATTCTAATTAGAATTATTGAAATTAGATTTTCATTGCTGCAGCACACTTCGCGCCTATGTAAAATTCAAATTTTATTCATTTTGTAATTTTATGGTACACGCATTGGCGGTAGATCTCATCATAGAATAATAGAAATTCGACAATAACCTGAATCACGTTAACCACATAGGTAACCACATAGGTAGGTAACCATAAGTAGGTTTCCATAAACAAATTTCGCTAAAAATTCAGACCCTCGCCGCGTCAGTCAACAGAGCTATATTAGCGAGCGGTGTAAGACCTTCCTTCTGATATCCTTCTGAGCGCCTTGCACTTTAGACGGGTTTTTTTATGTAAAACTACACCAATTTAAATACAGCCTTAAGATCGTAGTGGTATGAAATGAATTTTGTGAGAATGTTGGGATGCTCATACGTACTCATGCAAGGAATGCGTACGTGACATGATCTTGGAGATAAGTTTCTAATCTCTTAATATTTGTGAACCTTATGTCGTGTGGATAAGGTCCATAATAGAGAGTAATCGTTTATGAAAAAAAGTAACATAATATGCCGGATTTCTTCGGTGATAATTGGACATACGATGTCTATGAATGCGGTAATGTACTCGTGGCTAACACTTAAATCCTCGGGGGCAGTAACATAATGATGCTGTGGATCAATCTTGGTACACGGCATCAGCACACGAACAGTGTATAGACTAAGTAGGTTTATTATGTACGTTCCAGTACTTCTGAAAACTATATCAAAGCCTCAATCCGAAGGTATAAAGGTATTTATTTTCTTATATGAGTGTGACCATTATTATAATAATACAATAATTAAAAATATAAAAAGGCTATCTTCTTAAGACAACTTTTCCTTAAAAAATATAAAAAACTAGGAATTAAGGACTCTTATTAAAATTAACTTAAATTTAAAATTAAATTATTTTATTTGTACTTTTAAATTGCGTTAATTGACCGACGCCAATAAGAAGTTTGTGTGTGAGTAAACGCTGGGTATCGGGATCGCGTCATTATGCGTTCAATGGTCTGTTTGACCAGTGACATGATTGCTCATGTGAATTTTAATTCATTATTAATCAACACAGATGCATTCTTCGAACAAGGTCAACTGTCTTCTCTTCAGTTTTGTTCCGTCTAAAGCTACGCGATAGACAACAGTGACACACCGGTTTGATCAATGGGAATTAGATATTAAACAAGTTTCAAGTTAAAAGTTAAGAGTTATGTGGTCCAGAATTAGAATCATCGAGATTCATACAAATCAGTACTTTCCTCGGCAATCTGCAGGGAAATTACTAGTTTGAAATTAGCCTTTAAGTCGCATGCGTCGTCTCATGCGCGGATCATGTTGCTTACGGTTTACAATTGCAGATGGGCGACATTGGCGCTTCGTTAACGTTCATAGGTTAGAACCCCGTGAGATCACCTACTCGCCCGGTTATGCCAGCATAACCCCCTAGGTTACTAGATAAGGTAGAAAAAAAGGCCAAAATAGTATCTTAGTGTGTTTATACGCGCCCTTCAAGCGCAAGGTCTCAAGCCTGCAAGCCTACAAGCCAAGGAGACTGGATATGCATATTTTGTCAGGTTTTATTGAGAGCATCGAGCGTATTTAAGATATCTGCGGGTACTCTCAGGCTTACATGATGATTTTTGCCATGGTTCAGAAAACATCGCCATGCTGTTACTATCGTATCGTGAGAATTATATCATCTTTATCCTATTTGGTTAGTCAAGTGCCCCTATTCTTCTAATTCCTAACTTGAGGAATGAGCATAGGGTATGATGGGAACCCGAACTATTTGATACTACTGCCGGGTGTATGGCCGCCTTAAGCATTTTTTTTGTCTCCTACCTAAGTCGGTTGCCTTGAGGGCTATTACAGCGTCATCGAGCGATGATGAACCCACGGTGCCCTAACCTGAGGATAGGCATAACGTGTTCCGGTCTGAACAGCGAGTTAAGACAGATCGGTGCCAGTCCTTAGGCTCGTTCGCACATATGTCCTTAAAACCCAACTAAAGACTGTTAGCGCTTACCACGTTTCTCTTCTGGACCATTGATCTATACTAGTTTTCAATTAATTTGAATTGAACAACAACAAGACCGTCGTTGTGTGTTGCACAACGCACTGATTTACTATGGTATGTATTAGTATGTAACGACACGATGATTATTACAAATTCAACAAGTTGTTTTGTAATTAATGTTTTGTAATGCCCAAGACGCCCGAGTGAAGATTGTAGCGATCTACGCAGTGGGTCGAAGAATGGAAACGTCAATAACAACAAACAAGTCCTAAACAAGGCTATAAAATCGAATTCTTTGTGTATTCTAGAAGCTTCCACACGATAAACGTTGCAGATTATTTGTTGTGTCCTCGATAATTCACTTGCCACAACAGTCTTTGAGGATGAAGCTGGACGGTACAAGCCCACATGAGATTTTTAACATTGTCAGTGTGATTCAAAGCATTGTTCATCGCCATCTACTGTCGAGAAACTAAACAATTTTTTTGACATAACACATTCATCTAAGCATGCACCACGGCGCATAATGGGACCGCCTGCCTTTAAGCACGTACTAAACATTTAAATCCTATCATACGAATAAACCGTGAAATACAAACATATAATTGCTTTACGACAAAAATACACAGGATGTTTATCCCCGCCCGAACAAGCGCAAATAAAATATTGAAGAAACATCATGAATTTCTCATTAGTGTTTTTAACAGATTAAAATTCAACTTAGCTAATTCCAATTTAAAGGTAGTTTTTTTTTCACTACATAAATCTCACTACACATTTTTTATTGTCTAGTTGGGTGGACGAGCTCACAGCCCACCTGGTGTTAAGTAAGTGGTTACCGGAGCCCATAGACATCTACAACGTAAATGCGCCACCCACCTTGAAATATAAGTTCTGAGGCCTCAAGAATAGTTACAACGGCTGTCCCACCCTTCAAACCGAAACGCATTACTGCTTCACGGCAGAAATAGGCGGGGTGTTGGTACCTACCCGTGCGGACTCACAAGAGGTCCTACTACCAGTAATATGGTGCCAGTGGTTATCGGTCATATGTAGGTCATGGGGAAAGTAGAAGGCACCAGACCGTATGGAAAGTTTCCCAAGCGATGGACCGGCCAAGTCAAGTCGGCAGTTGATGGTTGTTTCCATGAGTGTACCAGGCTTACCACAAACCGGGAGAAGTGGCGATTGCTCGTGAGGCACATAGCATCTGCCCACAGTAATGATACTGAAAGACGACCACGACTGCTCCGTCGAGCGTGATACGACAAGGATGGGTCATAGTTATCGGTACGTGAATTCCGTCACCCACCTTGAGACATGAGGTGACGTCTCAATGGTACTGTACAATGATCGCCCGACCCTTGAAGCCGAAACGCACGACCGCTTCGCTACTGACATCGGTCCGTTGTTGATATTGTTGAAATTATATATTGTATTTTTTAATTGCTTAGATGGGTGGACGAGCTCACAGCCCACCTGGTGTTAAGTGGTTACTGAAGCCCATATACATCTACAACGTAAATGCCCACCCACCTTGAGATATAAGTCCTTAGATCTCAGTATAGTTACAACGGCTGCTCTATCCTTCAAACCGAAACGCATTACTGCTTCACGGCAGAAATAGGCAGAGTGGTGGTACCTACACGCGCGGACTCACAAGAGGTCCTACCACCAGCAATTACGCAAATTATAATTTTGCGGGTTTAATTTTTGTTACACCATGTTATTCCCTCAACGTGGAAGTCAATTGTGAACATTTGTTGAGTACGTATTATACGTACGTATATATAATACCGGTATATAGATATCGTTCCCGGAAACCGATCGGGCAGCATGAAATTCAATGATCGCAACGTTAGCTTCTCAGTTACGTCCAGGACCGGTAGACGTAGGCAGCCATTCCGCACATCGCGGCCGACTGGTAATGGAATATCGCGTGCGCCTGACTTGCGTAAGGTGGAACTTTAACGGATGGTACAAGTTAAAGGATATCAAATCTTACATAATATGTGTTTACCATCGCTTTACTATGTCCACAAAAAATATAAGTTAATATGGAAAAGCGAACTGAAGGACAACCTCAGCGTATGTGGTGATGATGCGGCGACTCAACCTCTTAACTTAAAAACAGTAGTACGTGACACAGAAGCATTTCTTTCAGATGATTACATTCTATAAATGTTGGGCCAGACACTATCCGTGTTCGTACACGACATGTTATCTATTAACATACCAAGTATATTATAGTTGGCAATTGCTTTTGTCATCCTAAACTAACAAAAAACTACAAAATCCTAAGAACACAGCCATTATTATGAGCCAAGATAATAGATAATCATAAAAGTGCTAAGCACGCACACAGTATTTGACTTCGTTTATTAGACGAGAATCAGTATTTTCAGCGTGGTTATGACACACTTCTGACGCATGACGGTGACGGACTGACGGATTTACTACTAGCCGGCAGTTGTGCGCAACAAAAGATTCACATGAAATATTTAAGGAAACATTCGCTTGTAGCTTGCATCATCTCACAAAAGTAAGTCTCCCACGGTTCCCGTGAAATATCTTTCTCGCCTTGGTCAATACAATACTGTATCACAATCGACTCGACAATTAGACAATTGTTTTCGTAGCTTTTGTATACAGCGACCGAGAGCTCAAGGGAACCGAGATCTACCCGAGATTTCATCTTGGAGTGTGATGTTTTATGACGTGATTGCTGATCGAAAAAACTTATTGTAAATATAGATTGACAGAAAACAAAGAATACAATAAAAATGGTTATGGCAAAATACATACCTAATGCAAGTTCATTAAACAACTAATATTCACATATATTTTAACATGAGACATGCGCCGCGGTTAAGCCCCCGTAAGATAAAACAATTACTCTAACATTACGCTACAGGAATGACTAGTGATTTTTTTGAAAAAAAAGTAGGTCTGCCTAATTATCTTTCACCCAGTGAAGGTCTGGGTTCTGTTACGGACTCAGATCATTTTAATTATACTGTAAACCTTTCTATTATTTATCAGACGATAAAGGTGTACGACCGTCACATCCTGCTGTGATTTTTAGATAAATGTAAACACGTCGATTATTTGATAATGCTGGTGTTGATAACAACATTACAGAAGTTTCAACTCGACGGGGTAAGCCTTGTGCGAATGTAACGAACAAACACAGACATTCGTTTTCGTCTAAAATAGATTAATCTATTACAAGATCAAATATAGTAAGAGTGGGACTAGGCCTTTCCCCTGCCGTGGGACATCGCACGTTGATAATACAAAACTGTATTATTAAAACTATAATTTTTGTGGATTCATTTTCAGATTTAAAATTATCTTCTAGATTTTTTTGCGTCTTAAGCAAACAAAAATTTTAGGCTGTGGCTCGTGTGTTGCTATCCTAGAATGACTGTCTTAAAATAACTTAGGATCAACTGAACTGTAAGCTCGTCTGTCTTACCAATTGACATAATAATTGCAGCCACTGAAAAACCAAGGGAACCAAAACCTGATTATACCACTACATAACCACATATGACGTAATACGATCGAAGTTATTACATCAATAGAACTAGTTTTAGTACGCACGCAACAATGCGTTCACAATTCACAATACAAAACTGGGAAATTCACATGATAAGTTTTTATTATGTTTCGCTTTTTACCGTTTCTAAGTTGAGCAGGACTCGGTACTAATAAGTAGCGTTTATATATATCAACTAGCTGACCCGGCAGACTTCGTAGTGCCTCAAGCGATAAAAAAAAGACCGGCGGGGGACACATAAAAGGAAAAACAAAATTGTTTGTTTTTATATAATTACGAGCATTTTTATATTTATTCACCTTTTAAACCTTCTCTAGACTTCCACGAATAATTCAAGACCAAAATTAGCCAAATCGGTCCAGCCGTTCTCGAGTTTTAGCGAGACTAACGAACGGCAATTCATTTTTTATATATAGATAGATAGATAGATTACGTAATTATTATTCTTGAAGAAGCTAAATTTTGGTACGTCATTTTGATGTTCAAAACCTTACAGCCGTGAGAATGAACCTTGTTCCCGAACGATCACAATGAAGATGAACAGCTAAGACAAGGTTGGTGGCGAGCATTTACGTTGCAGATGTCTATGGGCTCCGGTAACCACTTAACATCAGGTGTGTTCATCAATATTACAGTACATAAGACTAGTTAGTTACTATTATATTGTATCTCTCATGTTCCATTACTAAAACGGAATATCGTAATGTCATACCGCGATCTTGAGCCTATAAGCTCTATTCCAGAAATTAATTATTGATTCCTATCGTTCTTTCCTTTGGTCATTGTGCTCTGTTTTTTGAAACACATGAATTATTTCGGACCCACCAGTAACGACTCCGTGGCGCAACGGTAGCGCGTCTGACTCCAGATCAGAAGGTTGCGTGTTCAAATCACGTCGGGGTCAAATTTTTATTTTTCAATTTTTATTTCTTTAAAAAGAATTTGTATTTTAATTCATTTTGCTTGAAACAAAAATTTCAATACAGTACAGACAGACAGCTACGGATTCTTTTTTTACTAAAACTTTAATATTGTTTTTATCCTTGTAGATGAATCAAACGCATGATTAAAGCTCGCGGCCTTTTTGGTATTAAGTGGTTATTTATGGACACGATTATTTATGTACGCCGCTCCCCTAAGCCTTCAATCTTGTGTTGAGCTCATAATTGTGCAACAGATCCCTTCAAAGCAGACTGGATGACCTCTCCGCAACAGATTTTCCTAAGAATATATTTCCCGCGTCTTTTTGTCATCTGTCTCGGCTGTGGAAGGAACACCCTTTCTTGGATTTTGCCGAGCGCTATGACGTTTTCTTCTTCGAAACAAATTTAAGCAATTCATTTTAGTTTTTTAAATAATAAACAACAACAAAAAGGTATTTAATTTAAAAGTCGTCGTGGCCTAAGGGATATGACATCCGGTGCATTCGTGTTGAGCGATGCACCGATGTTCGAATCTCAGACGAGTACCAATTTTTCTAATGAAATACGTACTCAACAATTGTTCACGATTGACTTCCACGATGAAGGAATAACATCGTGTAATAAAAGTCAAACCCGCAAAAATATAATTTGGTGGTAGGACCTCTTGTGAGTCCGCGCGGTTAGATACCACCGCCCTGCCTAATTCCGCCGTGAAGCAGTAATGCGTTTCTTTTTGAAGGCTGGGTCAGCTATTAACAAAATCTACGGTAAAGCACAGCCGACCTTAATCGTTTAAATTTGAACAAACAGTACCTAACGGAATAGCGGAGATTAAGAGTTTTGCCTGCAAACTGTGACGTGTCGACGACCTGTCGCTGGGGTGTGTCATCCACTGCACGCAATAAGATACGAAGCGAAGCTCACAACACTTATCGCATATAAGTGTGCTCATCTATTTCATAATTTTTTTTATTGCTTAATGGGTGGACGAGCTCACAACTCACCTAGTGTTAAGTGGTTACCGGAGCCCATAGATATCTACCACGTAAATGCCGCTACCCACCTTGAGATATAAGTTCTAAGGCCTCAGTATAGTTACAACAGCTGCCTTCACGGGTGGTGCTACCTACCCGTACGGACTAACAAGACGTTCTACCACCAGTAATTACACAAATTATTATTTTGCGGGTTTAATTTTTATTACACGATGCTATTCCTTCACTGTGGAAGTCAATCGTGAACATTTGTTAAGTACGTATTTCATTAAAAAAATTGATACCCGCCTGCGGGATTCGAACACCGGTGCATCGCAAGATACGAATGCACCGGAAGTCTTATCCTTTAGGCCACGACGACGACGTTTTCTATCATCAAACAAACCATCTGAATTAACTTCATGAAAGTTGACAGCTGAGCGTGAGTAACGGTTTAGTTTAAAGTTCTCGGTGGTCCATTTCCACTATTAAAGTATAAAAGTTTGATAAAATCGTTTTTAAAAAATTATATCACTACAGATCCAATAATTTTTCCATGCACTTCCTCTTAGCCAACTGCTAACTTAGCTTCTAGTTTTATCGCATCTCAACTGTAGGCGATCCCTTAACCACTACGGTTTATATATAGCGTGATAGCATTTGGATGCAACAGTTCCATTTCACCGTAAAACTAGACTGGTAATATTCATTTACATTTTTTGATGATAATTAATACTTTTTGCCACTTTTTCACTAATGTTTAATGTTAGACCATGCTAATACAATTGTCTCATGTGTCAAGGTAGGGAGTGGCAGGTACGTTGTCAGGCCGTGAACTGCAACCTCAAATAAACACTTAACACTAATTGGGTCGTGCTCTATCATACCAAGTTAAGAAAGGATAAGTACTAGCTGGAATAATGATGATCTCTGAATGGAATCGAATGTAACAATGCGGAGACAAATGCCTATCACAAACACTAGTAAACAAAAGTTTCGTAAGCACGGTAATTACAGATAATTGCGGATAACGGTGATCAACAGTTAGATCGGCGGCTGTGACACGGTTACAGCATAAGTTTAAGGCTTATCTATATATTAATACGTGAAGCAATACTTTGTATCTCTTTTTACGAAAATTGCGCGGACGAAGGAGTATGAAATTTCCCACACTTATAGAGAATATAGAGTTTTTTTTTCTTTTTTTGTTCTTGGCGACTGTTGTCAAATTGAGAATAGATTAAATATTGTTTGTCTTTGTTAGTATTTTTTATAGTGTAATCTTGGCGAAATTTGTGATTATAGAAGTATAAAATACAATCATAATAGTGTACAAGCTTACAATTCCAATTAATTATAGTCCAATTTCGACTACTGCAGGACCTCTAGTAATATTAAAACAACCTATTGAGTCATCAAACTCACGTTTTTTTATAAGCTAGGATCGAATCGTTTCACTTCGTCCTTTGTTGTGCTTTAGTACAACAGTACTACAACTTCTGCTAAAGTGACAGGAGCTATTATTGACTTTGACAGGTGTTCTTACGCCTCTTCTTGAGACCGGTTTAGTCAGGTGATGTTTAAAAAGAAATACAACGCCGTGAAAATATTTTTTTTCTCTTCTCCAATTCAAATCACCTCAGCACGAATAGAAAGAAAACGATTCTTTTTTTAGAAATCGATTTAGCTTACTTCCTTTGCATAAATTATGTATTATATGCAATATTATATGCTGGATCTCTGAAAATATTGGAAAAAGGCTATTGTATATGTTGGAAGATTCGTAATTCTTCACCTTGTTATATTTAGTGTTTCCTTTTCATAATTTGGTTGGGAAAATTATTTTACGGAGCAACTGGTATTAAGTAATTACTAGGACCCACAGAGCCTGCAAAACGAGAATGCCGCCATCCACGTTGAGACATGAGGTCCATGTCTTCTTCGTGGCGCAAATAATAATAAATATACTGGTGGTAGGACGTCTTGAGTAGTAGGCAGTTTAGGTACCACCGCCCTGTCTATTTCTGGCGTGAAGCAGTAATGCTTTCGGAAGTTTTTCGGTTTGAAGGGCGGGGCAGCCGTTGTAACTATACTGAGATCTTAGAACTTATATCTCAAGGTAGATGGCGGCATTTACGTTGAAGATGTCTATGGGTTCCAGTAACTCCTTAACATTAGGTAGGCCGTGAGGTCGTCCACCAACCTAAGCAATAAAAAAAAGCAGAATCTTGCAATCTACATGCGCGGATCTGAAATATACACCAGCACCAATAATTACGCAAATTTAGTTATTCGGCAGATTGGATTTTGATTACACGATGTTTTATCGTCAAAATTGGCTGATACGTATTATTACCTTAAAGAAATTGGTATAATGCGTGTAGGATTTGAGTACCATTATAGTTGCATCGCTTCACACGTGTGTGCACCGGACGTCTTATCCTTCGAGCCCTAGAATGCGCTTGATAGACAAAAAGGGAAACAGTGTTTACTCATAGGACGCAGTTTAATCACGCTTTTAAATCAATTTTGAACCCACTCGTTAACTTTAGCTGGTAGTGAAAAATCAGCTATTCAGTGGGTATATCATTAGATTAATTGAAATCTAAAGTTACATAATTCATACGATACGCATCCTAGGTTATCAATTTAAAAGTAATTGCTTAACTATGATTTAATTTTTTTTATGTCCAATTTTTATAATTAATTCCAACTAGAATATTCTAGTTATAAAATACTGTTATATTCGGTTAGTATTTTGCGAACTACTGTATTATTTAGTCGCGTATATCTAGGCAATGTAAATCTTTTATGAGTTTTTGTTAATGCTGTTTCTAACTGGCTATCCGACCTTAAATAATACTTTATCCAAATTGAAGTACTATATATCTATACGAGTTACCCAATAAACAGACAGTAGACAATCTAATAATAATGCGCTCACAATACATCGCATCGGTCCGTATGTCACACGCTCCAGTTTAGCACGATTCAAAATTATACTTCGCTATTTAGTGTTGCTAAACTGTTCGTGTGATGAAACTCTTGTTTGTGATGAGGAAACGAACGGATTACATTAGGATTGTGATGAACGATCAGAAAATGCGGAACGTTAGTTCGTTTAGATCAAATACACCTAAATACGCTGTTCTCGTGTCGTGATATAGGTATAATAGATGCAAACTTCACGCCGTGTCACACAGCTGTTATCTATTTTGAAAAGTATGAAAAATTACGTGACCACGTGCTCGAAAGGTGGGATTGTTAAGTGAATATTTCAAATACAATATTGTCGACTAGATTGTTAAAGAAGACGATAACAACAACGACAACAACAACAACTCTCCGCCCGATAACAACAATAAAATAAAGGAAACAACTTTAAATAATAAGAATCCAACGCTTATTTACTAATCAGAATAATATTGATTCGGAATCATTAATAAAAAACGTTTATTTCAAGCATATAACTGAATTGATACCTGCAAATGTAAAGTAACTTGTGTAGGTATATAGACTGTAATCTGATTATTCTTTGCGATTTTTTTCTCTTCCGTGGCATATGTCAGTTTATATTATCTTGTGATTTTAAAACGGCCTGTGTTAGATCTTTCTATTTAGATTGAACCATCACAGCGATCTCCTTGTCCATGAAGTGGCTAGCGATTTTGTATAAACATTTGGTATTTTGGATCTATAGCATTTTTTTTCCTACCTAGGCTGATAGCCTTGAGAGGCTATTTCAGCGTAACCTTAACTAGTAGGTGAGCTCACGGGGCTCAAACCTGACGACGTTGCTAACACGAGCCCTAGGAAGAGCCGTGCTTCGCAGAATCTACCACCGGATCGGAAACGTAACCCACTGAGAAGATCCGGCGAGAAATTCAGTGGGCTGGGTCTGTGGGTTAATTTACTAATAAAGAACAATAACCGGTGCTTGAAGTACCTAAAAGCACCGTTAGTGGATCGGGAGGATCCGATATGACGTGTATAGCATCTCAGACACGCGTTAAACAGTAAGAAACTGAACCTTCACTTTGAAATCTAGCGAACACGACCAAAGGTCTGAACAAGTTAGAGCCGGCTAGAATGAGCTCATAGGCATTGTGTATATTTTATTTTGGCTCACAGCGCAGTTCATTCAAGCCCATAGTACTAATTTAGCGTCAAGCAGCTTCAAAGTACGTTCACAAGTAAACGACCTCGGCGACAAATAAAAACTAAACAATGCTGTACACCGAGGTGTGCCAATAAGAGGCTGGTGAACGCTCGAGAAAATATATGGAAAAAATCGTGAAAATCACTTACTATTGTNTGTGTATATTTTATTTTGGCTCACAGCGCAGTTCATTCAAGCCCATAGTACTAATTTAGCGTCAAGCAGCTTCAAAGTACGTTCACAAGTAAACGACCTCGGCGACAAATAAAAACTAAACAATGCTGTACACCGAGGTGTGCCAATAAGAGGCTGGTGAACGCTCGAGAAAATATATGGAAAAAATCGTGAAAATCACCTACCATTGTTTCTCGAATATAGTATTGAATCAATTATTTGTGAAACGTTTCGAGTTTTATAATAGAAAAAAAATGTTATAAAGAATTGTACCAATTTTTTGTATTGCATTGAAAATATTTCATTAAAATACTTAATACGGATTACATAATTCTAATTATTTTTTTATGACTACTAAATAAACTATATACTTATACAAAACTAAAACTAAAACTATATAATGTAAAAAATCGAAACCAAATCGCGCGCTCGCAGGGTAGGGTGCCCAAGAGGCTGGCGGCATTTCCACCTTGAATAGTCAGGCTCAACCTTTGTCCGAAATGCGCGCCAGCTCTTGGATTCCCCGAGGCGTCCATGATAATAATAATAATAACAATAATAATACCATAATTTAACGATCTCCTACATTTTTAGTTCTCTAACTATTGTTTTTGGTTTTTATCGTATAACAGGTGTGTCTCCCTCTAAAAACTAAAACAAGTTTTTTATTGCATACGAACGAGGAGAAGATCACAGCGCTTCTGATGTTTAGTGGTTTTCAAAGTTATGTATACGTGATGCGATGAGATTGCACCACGAGAAATGAGTTTGTAATCTCAATTGTATTTTATAACGGCTATGCCACCCTTTACGCTGGAAGGCACGATTGCTTCGTAACAGAGACAAGAAAGGCGGTGGGATCATCCTGTGCGGGCTCACAACATGCCCTACCACCATTAATTATAGAATATGAAAAAAAAGTGATTTTCATTCTTGTTACCCGATTTATTATTTTATAGTTGAGGCTGTTAGTGAACATGTCTTATCTACGAAGTTATTTAGTAAAATAGGCAGCTGCTAGCGAAACCCTATCATGATGGTACTACTATATGTGCACCGACCATACTTCATTCGTTTTTAGATCTATGATTCGCATTGTACTATTATAAATGTTACGCCAGTAAGAGCAACGCCATCTATTGTCAAATGGCAGAAAGACATTTCGAAAATACTCGACTTGTGAGGAATGTTCTCCATAATTCTAGAGATGTCATATCGGCTATAAAAGCGTTGCAAGGATGTCACGAAGGCAGTTAGTAATCGGATCTACTCGAAGCGAAACAGCGAACGGATCACCTGAAGCGAAGCGGTAGAATAGAATTGAGGATTTTAAAGTGTTTCAAGTATTAATACAGTTTAAATTTGTACGTCGCGTCGGTAGAATTTTTATTTATCCCGAACGCCAGCGCATCACATACACATTTAGACTAAATAGCAGATATCGCTCTTCAGTAGCCAAAGATCCGGTAGCTTTTAAAGACAATAATAAGTGCATTAACAATGAAACAAACGGGCGGTGTTGTGATAATAACTATGGTAGAAGAGAATTATCATAGAATTTTAAAGATATCGTGACGTAAAGAAAAATATGTGTTTGATGTCTAGGAGCTCGGTAACCATTTAACTCCAAATTAGTAGTGAACTCTTTCACTCGTAGAAGCAATAAAAATGGAGAAATCTTACAAGTATCTGAATCATGTTAACAACATTTTCAAGATTCTTGCATTAATAAAAGTTCCGGACACACAGACCGGTGCGGCGTCATTTCACCGACCAAATACCACATGCTCGATGGATGATCTGCCTTTTGCCGATCTTCCAACTCTAAATTAAAATTAATCGATCTTGTTAATAAAAGAGGTAATGAAAAACAATAAGATAGCATTCACTTTTTTCTTTTATTGCCCGTGTAGGCAGACGAGCATACAGCCCATCTGATGATGAGTAGTTACCGTCGCCTATAGACTTCAGCAATGCCAGGGGCAGAGCCAAGCCGCTGCCTACCGTTTCTTTTTCCGTATCTGTTTTGTATTGACAGTTGTATTCTAAAAACACAATGTTTATTATGAGCTGGTGGTAGGACCTCTTGTGAGTCCGCGCGGATGGGTACCACCACTCTGCGTATTTCTGCCGTGAAGCAGTAATGCGTTTCGGTTTGAAGGGTAGGGCAGCCGTTGTAACAATACTGAGACCTTAGAACTTATATCTCAAGGTGGGTGGCGCATTTACGTTGTAGATGTCTATGGGCTCCAGTGACGACTTAACACCAGGTGGGCTGTGAGCTCGTCCATCCATCTAAGCAATAAAAAAACCGTTTAATATTTCCAGTAAAGCCCTTAAAATACTATCGCTAGATGTGGCAGCTTTGATTGAGTATTGCGACAAGAATCGAGCAGTATTGCGACAAGGCGGCGATCGAGCCTACGCAGCTACGTAACTATCGTTGACACTAGTTAACTGGTCAAATATTATTTCCGCGATTAGGAAAAGTAAAACATATTTTGCAGCATTATATACTCGAGAGCAATGAATGCGGGTCACCTAAAGAAACCTATAAATCTTGGAAACTAAGAATGCTAGCTTAATAAAATAAACGGTGTTTAATAGACAATATAATACCTCTGCAATGACTGTTAATATATATAAATACATATAAATAAATAGAGTAAACGATGGTCGAACCAAATAGCGGAGGAACTGAAAATACCTGTCAGCGACGCACTTCACGAAGCTACAGAAAGGAATCGATGGAGAATTGACGGAATCAAACGGAGCCACGATCCTCAGCAATGAGGGACCCATTGAAGAGAGAAAGAAAATCTGTTAATAAAAAGAGGATAAAAATGGTACTAAGCTTCGCTTCTTCTTCGCTTAACTATCCTAGCCTAGCTAGCCATCTTTTATCTATTTATAGTATGTATTTTTATGCCAATTTTACGCAAAGAAGTACTTTGTTGGCCGAAGAAACTATTTCTTAGTTTAAAACAAATACACGAATTGTCATTGAAAATTAAAATACCTAATTTAATACATCGCTAGAGCTAAGTGTCAATTTTCATTCCAAAGGGATACAATTACGAAACGTGCAAGCTTAAGGCATTTGAAGAATAGGCTCGTAAGATGTTACTGCTGTTTCGCTCCCCTGAAACCTCTCCCGAATCTAATTCATGAAAAACATCAACTAATAAAGCGGCAGATCGGATTCATTATATCAGTTTCATGAGCTGGTGCGATTTCTCTATAAGGTATTTCTCAAAAAACCATCGTTACTGTTTCACGAAGGGATGGATCTTTATTATCTTTTGACAGGTTCTCCGGTTTCTCCGAACGGAATCGCCCGAACGATTGTTTCATGTTTTTTACGACTTTGGCGGATTTGAACTCGCATCATTGAGTTTTTTGAAGTTATACTTCTTTAGGCGCGTTATGAAAAATTTATGAGAGTGAAATTTTACGATGCGCGCGCACCGTGACATAAAATTAACAGAAATGAAGTTGCCCACTAAATCGCTCATTACAATACGACCGACGTAACTTGGCGAGTCTGAATATAGCCGCAGGTGAACTTTCCGAACCGTACCGAGAATTACCGAATTTATACGATGTCAAGAAAAGGGATGTCCAATATGCGTGTTTGAGGATGTTGTTTAATCGATTTTTTTTGAAACTGATTAAAATTTTAATTAAAAGAAAGAAATAAATTGAATAAAAATAAAGTATAACTTCTTACGCGCGTACATAAGTAGTGTACACGCACCCTTTTTTTCATTCTAGAAAAACAAATCTCGCAGTCAGTTTAAGCTTTTTAAGTGGTCAGTTACCAAAACTTTTCCACTTCCATTTGAAGAGCCGAAGTGTTCGGCAGTGTTTGTGTTTATACCGTCCCATGAGAAGAGCTCTAAATAGTATTAAGTGCGCCATAACATAATATCCTTCTTCAAACAAGATTTGAAGGGAGTCCTCAGCACTAGACAGCGACTTGGTTGTACCTCTAGCATTGCTGATTTCTATGAGTAACAGTAACCCTTCATCATCAAGTAGCATGCTGGTTTGTCTATAATGGTAATAATTCTAAATTACTAATTGTAAATAGACATACTTTAACAAAAACCGACTTCAAATAGAGAAAAAAAAAGATATTCCAAAACAAATTAATATACACTAAAAACAATAATCATCGAAATCGGTTGTCGTGATATTGAGTTATTCATCTATTTGTCGCGTACGTACTTAATGCAAATTTAAGACTTATATGGTTTTCTCAGGGATACCATTATCGGAACTGGACTAAATTGAAATGGGACCACACGGAAGCGTCAGATTTCTAATAAAAAAAGAATCATCAAAATCGATTCACCCAGTCAAAAGTTCCTCAATGCCTGAAGACAAAAGTCTTTAACCAGTGCGTTCTCCCCGCGATGACCTACGGCGCGGAAACCTGGACACTGACGGCAGGGCTGGCCCATAAGTTAAGAGTCGCACAGCGGGCGATGGAGAGAGCTATGCTCGGTATTTCTCTAAGGGACAAAATTCGGAACGAAGAAATGCGACGGAGAACCAAAGTCGACGACATAGCTCTCAAAGTTAGCAGGCTGAAGTGGCAATGGGCCGGTCACATCTGTCGAGCCAGCGACGCCAGGTGGGGGAGGAAAGTCCTCGAATGGAGGCCACGGATGGGTACAAGGAGCGTGGGGCGTCCTCCAACCAGGTGGACTGACGACTTAGTGCGCACGGCGGGAAGTCGTTGGATGCGGAAGGCGGAGGACCGCATTATGTGGAAGGCATTGGGGAAGGCCTATGTCCAGTAGTGGGCAGATAAAGCCTGATGATGATGATGAGTCAAAAGTTATGAGGTAACAAACATAAAAAAAACACAGTCGAATTTAGAACCTCCTCCTTTTTTGAAGTCGTTTAAAAAACCTACCTACCTACAACGTAGGGCTTCCAGTATGTGCTATGTACTACTATATAACAAGTAGGAGTTAATACAATCTACCGCTTATCTTCAACAACAATAAACTGTAATTAACTTTCGATATCCAGCGGATATTACTTCACTGTCCCATCCGGGAACTGCGT
>NW_021011497.1:825621-845566 GCF_003987935.1 Bombyx mandarina
TGATCTATGATAAATAAAAGGTGTGTCGTATGAATTAGATAATACAAGATATAATTACTGCTTAAACATGTCAATTTCAGGTGCCATACACCAGCGACAAACCAGGCTCCAATAGCAGCGCTGATCGCCGTGGGACACGGCATACACAGGATGGCCGAATGTTATCGAGCAACACTTCCGGCCTCACATAATAAATTATTTACGAACTTAGGAAATATATAGAACTTATTATTCTTATAATATAATTAGTAATTTCATAATCAAGTAAATAGTTCATTCATATTTTCCGCTTGACAGCTTCCGGCGCAATAAGCCTTAATGTTATTTGTTACATAATTCGATATTATTAAATAATAATTGTACGTAAATAATCAGCAGAATAATTAAGATGAACAATGTTTAATATTACCTACTCAGTTTGTATTAAAATAGGTCAAGATGATTGTATAAATACCGACGGTTAGCATATCTCTGTGGCATTCGTATTCTACCCACCATAACGTGTACTAAAGAGAATATATTATTTCGTGTGGATGTAAATTGTCTCAATTGTCGCCGCCACCCTGAGGATCCGTTTATACTATTTATAGTATGTATTTTTATGCCAATTTTACGCAAAGAAGTACTTTGTTGGCCGAAGAAACTATTTCTTAGTTTAAATCTCTAATGCATGAATTACCATTGAAAATTAAAATATCTAATTTAATACATCGCTAGAGCCAAGTGCCTATTTTCATTCCAAAGGGATACAATTACGAAATGAGCAAACTGAAGTCATTTGAAGAATAGGCTCATAAGATTTATCTGCTGTGTTTCATGAAAAATATCAACTAATAAAGCGGCAGATCAGATTCGTTAGATCAGTTTCATGAAATGGTGCGATTTCTCTATAAGGTATTTCTCAAAAAACCATCGTTACTGTTTCACGAAGGGATGGCTCTATATTATCTTTTGACAGGTTCTCCGTTTTCTCCGAACGGAATCGCCCGAACGATTGTTTCATGTTTTTTACAACTTTGGCGGATTTGAACTCGCATCACTGAGTTTTTTTTTTGAAGTTATACTTCTTTAGGCGCGTTATGAAAAATTGATGAGAGTGAAATTTTACGATGCGTGCGTACCGTGACACAAAATTAACAGAAAGAAGTTGCACACTAAATCGCTCATTACAATACGACCGACGTAACTTGGCGAGTCTGAATATAGCCGCAGGTGAACTTTCCGAACCGTACCAAGAATTACCGAATTTATACGATGTCAAGAAAAGGGATGTCCAATATGCGTGTTTGAGGATGTTGTTTAATCGTTTTTTTTTTTTAAATTGATTAAAATTTAAATTAAAAAAAAGAAATAAATTTAATAAAAATAAAGTATAACTTCTTACGCGCGTACATAAGTAGTGTACACGCACCATTTTTTTTATTCTAGAAAAACAAATCTCGCAGTCAGTTTAAGCTTTTTAAGTGGTTAGTTACCAAAACTTTTCCACTTCCATTCGAAGAGCCGAAGTGTTCAGCAGTGTTTGTGTTTATACCGTCCCATGAGAAGAGTTCTAAATAGTATTAAGTGCGCCATAACATATTCATATCTTCAAACAAGATTTGGGGAGAGTCACTTGTTCACTAGACAGCGACTTGGTTGTACCTCTAGCATTGCTGATTTTTTGCATGCTGGTCTGTCTATAATGGTAATAATTCTAAATTAATAATTGTAAATACCTAGACATGCTTTAACAAAAACCGACACAAATAGAAAAAAAAAAGATAGTCCAAAACAAATTAATATACACTAAAAACAATAATCATCGAAATCGGTTGTCGTTATCACGACAGTTGAGTTATTCATCTATTTGTCGCGCACGTACTTAACGCAAATGTATGTATGTATGTAATATATTTATTCATAAGAAGTTACACTTACATTCAAAACATGCCCCGCAAAACTGCTTATGCAGTTTGACTGCAGGTAACTCGCTTTATACAAACATAGCGTATAAACCATTCAACTAGCTTATACTATAATAACACAATTAATTTACGTAAATGGTTATAACTTATTTAACAAATGTTTTTTTAATAAGCTTTTAAATTTAGCAAGTATAGGCTCACGTCTTATGTCCTCGGGTATACTATTGAGTAAGTATGGAACACGTTTTTTTAACGTTCTATCTCCATAGTAATTTTGTACCATGGGTATTTCAAATTTTCCTTTGGACATTGACCTTGTGCCAGTTTTATGTTGCAGTAATTTAAGACTTATATGGTTTTCTCATGGATACCATTATCAGAACTGGACTAGATTGAAATGGGCCCATACGGTGGCGTCAGCTTTCTAATAAAAAAAGAATCATCAAAATCGATTCACCCAGAAACATACAAACCAAAACTCAGATAGTGGTACCTACCTACAACGTAGGGCTTCCAGTATGTGCTATGTACTACTATATAACAAGTAGGAGTTAATACAATCTACCGCTTATCTTCAACAACAATAAACTGTAATTAACTTTCGATATCCAGCGGATATTACTTCACTGTCCCATCCGGGAACTGCGTGTATTACCGCCACTTAACACTAACTTATTAATTTGCAGTGGATTTCTATAGTTTCACTTATTTTGAGCAGGTGTAATTTTTCTAATATAATACGTGTGTACTTAACAAATGTTCACGATTGAATTCCACGGTGAAGGAATAACACCGTGTAATAAAAATCAAACCCGCAAAATTATAATTTGCGTAATTGCTGGTGGTATAACCTCTTGTGAGGCCGCACTGGTTGGTACCACCGCCCTGCCTGTTTCTGACGTGAAGCAGTAATGCGTTTCGGATAGAATTTTGGGGCAGGGAAACCTTCGAACTCATGTCTCAAGTTAAGTGGTAGCATTTACGTTGTTGTTTTCATAGACATCCTTCATAGCTCCGGTATCCCCTTAACACCATGTGTGCCGTGATCTCGTCTACCCAAATAACCAATAACAAATTAAAAAACTTTAATAACAAAAAAAAAGAGAAAATCATCTAAGATCCAACCGAGGCCAAGTTTTACGATAAAGTTTTAAAACAAAATTCGAGAAGTTTATTTTTGTAAAATCAAACGTAGTAAAAAATCCTTTTTATTGCAATTATCAACTAGACTAGATTTAACAACGACCTATTAAAACCTCGTAATGTTAACAATTTAATTACACACATTTCTAAGAAATCTAAAAATATATTTATTATAAACACGTAAAATGCACGATCACGACATAATTATCGTGTACATATACATTCTTATTATATTGTACAAAACAAAAGGAATGCTAAATCAACGTTTTAACCGCTTCAATTAGTTCAGAAAATCACAAGCCGCGCAAATAACGTTAGAAAGCATCACACGAACATAACAGATCAAAACTTCTCACTGTATTTGAAACTCACCTCAACGGCTATCTATTGTTGTTTACAAAATATTTTTAAGTAATCCAGTTTCTTACACAGCACTCGTTCACTGATTTTTCATATTTTGTCACGTGTTTATCACAAGCGCGGGTTTGTTTGTAGGAAGCGCGAGTCGCGACACGTGCGATTAACTCGGCGGCCGGCCCCGTTATGTTAGCGCGGTGAGCTCGCGCATGGAAAGCGGTCGCAGGCGCTGCTCTCAACATAGAGTAATGTAGATCGGTTGTGATTTATCAATGGTTGCAAGTGTTGCAATAGAGGGAGGCATACCCCTAGAGAAGGTTTGCGCTTGACCGACCAGAGCGTGTTCGCGAGTCGCGCTCTCTTTCAAAAGAGTTTGAAGGGTAAAAGTTAAATTAAAAGAGATCCTAGGATCAAATGGCAACGCACGAGGACAACTTCCCAATGGATACGTCCCAATGGATGGATTTCTCATATTATACCAATTAGGACGGAGTACTCATAATTCAGACCATCGGAGATATAGATGTTTGCTATTTTTCAAACTTATGTACTGAAAAGAGCTTTGGGGGTTTCTTCGATATGCTCCGCCATCGCACCTACAGTCGGAATGAAGTTTATTCATATTAGCCATACTGAATAATAAACTGCACTCACTATGTTATGTCCTTTCTATGTATCATTTTACCGCGTTTTGTCAATTTACCTACGTATGAGGTGATCTGTAATGCTATCATTCATCTTCTTCCTAGTGATACCCATTTTCACGAGCATACCGTTTTCCTCGGAATAAGCAGCTTGCCTGTCACCGAACTCAATAAAAAACAAATCTATAAGAACATGTTACGTTAGAAGTACACTTACCCCACCATCACCTCATTTTGAATGAACAAGTTGATCATCTATAACGAATTATTCTACACAACACGCAAGTTTATCAATGAAGATGGTCGATGGGGTCCGATCGAGGGAAAGTGCAAGACATGACCTCCACGAGGCCCTGGGGCTTCGGTTATGTAAGCCTGAGAATTTCGCCGGACACACTCGGCTGGTGCTAATTCGCTAAATTGGAAGTGCGACTTGCGCGGGAAATGAAAATATTATTATGTGTGTGAATCACGTTACATCACTATTAACAAATACGAGTATTACACTATTACACACAAGTTCTTGTTATAAAATAAAATCTTTAAATGATAGAATAGATGATTAATCTTATATTTATTTATAATATTAAATTTAAAAATAAATATTTGCGGTATTCCATACAGTAAAATAGTTTGGTAAAGTGAGAATAAAACTTATTACTAAACGAAACAATCATTCGATGCGGTTTAAGGAGTGAGTCAACTGATATAATTAAGAAGCTTCTTCAGAAGACTTCAATCAAGTAACAAAGGTAGCGGCATTTTTCTTCTCAATAACTTTAGTGTTTTACGTGGCTGTTTAATAGCAGATGGGCCAGAAGCCCGTCTACCCATCTTAGCATTAAATGACACTTCCTTTATCAAAATCATATACAAAGTATCCTTTCGAATTACATACTTTTGCCAACACATGAATAATTCTAATCACACGTACACTGGCCTTGGACCGCTTTGCATACCAAACAAGGGGAAATGATCAGATCCTGGTATATGGACTAGAATACTAATGAAGCGTAGAGACGGAGAGAAAATGCTCAGTGAAAGAGAAATTCCGTGATCTCATCTTTGTGGAACCTTAATAAGAGTCACCTGTCGTTGTTGGCACGTGGTGCACTTAAAAAGTTACTGGAACTAATAGGCGGCACAATGTCGAACCTCGCCGTCCAACTTGACACATGAGGCCAACCTACCCTTTAAATTAGATCTAAAAAAAATTTGTAAATAAAAATTCTTGCAATTTCCCGACATTATCAGTAAATGCCACTGCTATTTATAATTAATTTAGAAAAATTCAAAAGCTAAATACTACTTATCTTAGAGTATGTACTCAATGTGGGATGTCTACTACTTTATTCCCGCCCCTCTTATTCTAACATTCCTTCCCTAATTAATGTGAACTTTCGTCTAACATTTCCCTGTAGCAAACTTGCGCAAGTACTGGCTCATCTTATTTCCACGAAAAGCATAAGACCCAGAACTCTTCCTACCTTCGAAAGTGCTTGACTTCATCTATACAGCATCTCTACAGCTCAGAAGCCTTGCCGAGCTCACACCAGTATCTTTTGAACATAAACACTTACTTACAAAAATGATAAAATACTGATAAAAATAAATTAATTATTTCTGTGACTAAAACATAAAACACGTTATTTATTGACAGATCGGGTCAAACACCGGTCGAAAGAACAATAAACTTGTGTTATTGTAATTATGAAATTCGTTGTCCACCACGAGGCGAGCTTACGTCATTACCAGAGATTTCCGCGGAGGTATCAGCAGGGTTGGCACTAATTCTATATAATTATAGCTCACTAGCGCAAATAAGCAGACGAATTTACGACCCACCCGAAATGAAACGGTAACCTGTTACTGGACTCCACAACATGAATTCCGCTTCATAAGATTGATGTCGGCCTAAATTTCAGCTGCCTTTAAAAATTGCTGTCTCATGCTTGCAGTGTCGGTGTATGTGTATGTGTGTGCGTGTATGAGTGAAACCTGTAATAGTTTTTCAACAAAAATAGGCAGTTTCTGTAGTGGATCTTTTAGACACCGTTGTAATTTATAGAGTCGATTGAACGTAAAAGCGACACTAAATTTAGCGTGCAAGAGAATGAGATACAATATTTCTTTATTTTCTAACACACAGGAAACCGCATACATATACAAAGGTTAGTAGTTCACTATCAATAGTTAGTTAACCTTCTTTTCATCCTGCACACCACTGTACAACCTTAAATTGTATTATGATATTTTTGTTAGCTTTTTCTCTCTACTCCTCTGTTTTGAAATTTCTGACATTATTATTCGAACTAACTGAAAAAGTCGTATCGCTCACAAACCATTGTCATTCGCAAAAGATGAAATGCACATTCAAATAGCTTATTCGATTTTTTTTTTATTGTCCTTGTAGGCAGACGAGCATACGGCCCACCTGACGGTGAGTGGTGACCGTCGCCCATGGACTTCAGCAATGCCAGGGGCAGAGCCAAGCCGCTGCCTACCGAAAACAGTGAAACATAATGAAGTTCTTTGTTTGACTGGTAATTAGCGCTAGAGTTGTTCTTATAAAGAAAAGAAAAAAACAGATCAAATATGAGTAGTGTCGGAACAAAAATCGATAAATAATATTTATACTTTTTTTGATTGATTAATCGGTTCCAAAATCGACCAAATCCGCTTTGAATGTATTCAGAAAACACTGACCTGAACATAAGCCGCACATAGTCATCTTTAATTTAGTGTACCATCACCCATAAACCGGTAGACTTCGTTCAAATTTAAATAATTATTCCTCATGCATTCACATATTGTACAATATGTAAAAAATATATATTTTAGTTATCGGTTTGTGTTCCGACGCTCACCATATGATTTAATCTACTTCCAACTAGAAAACAAATTATAAAAAAGGAACATTTTTTCAAAATAAAACCTTTTTTTACTTTCACAAATCCATAAACCAGCCAACAGACTCAGAGCTACAAACCATCAAATCAGTGCAACCTATAACACGTAAAACATGTATTTTAAACTATTTAACAGAACGAAATGATCTATTGATGAATAATTACATCTTTTAGACATACAATAATACGTAATAACATATCAGTCAAGACACATCCGATGGTAAAAATGCTAAACTGCAGTTGGTAAGAGCGGCTTCTCTCTCGTTTGCCGGTTACCTTGTCATTAGCATTCTCAGCGTGTTTGTGGCTTGACATTGAAGAGTACTCGTTAGCTAGAAAATATACACTTAGATGTATCTCATATGGGGTATTTAGAGATCTAGAATAATTTAGGATGCAGGTGTCAGTTGATCTACGCCAACGTCTTCCTCCTCCTTCAGCAAGAGCATTGTTCTCCTCGATTCTCAACCTTTGTTTTGTTGCGTTGATGATCGGATGTGCTCGCCCTCCCGGCATTTAATAGTTACCGAAGCCCATGGATTTCACAACGTGAATTTGACAGTCAAATTAAGACAAAAAGTCCAAGTCTCAATTGTCGTTTATAAAACAATACTATGCAGACAGCACTGTTCTGCCGACAAGATCAATCTTTAGTAACGCAGATGTTTTTGAAAATTGTTTCCAAAACTGTTCCAGACCCGGTCCAGACAACGCCCTGAGCCGCAGACTTCTGGATCTTTCCACATTGCTAACTTCCATAGTCTTTAAAACCATGACCATATTTTGTATGAACACGCCCGACGTATCACTTGCACAAATACATTATATTATGCTACAAAAACATTTAGAGCATGAGTGGTCTAATTAACCGTTGCTATTAACCATCATATTTTCATCCCTTGGTCGGTAAGTATACATGAAGAGCTCAAGCTCAAATCTTATTTCAAAAACACCTTTTACAAGTAAGGAAAAATAAATAAATAAATATTTACTAACAATCACGCCACGTTAACTGGTCCCGTGATAAGTTCGTAAAGAACTTGTGTTACAGGTACCAGATAACGGAAATAAATGTAAGATTTTTATTATACACATACATATGTTTATTATACATCCATAACCCTGGAAAAGACATTTATATTTATCATACAAATATCTTTCCTTGGCGGGATTCGAACCCGCGACCCCCTTGTGTAGTGACCATGTCACTTACCACTACACCAGACGGTCGTTAGAAAAGATTAAGTCCAAAATTATTTCATATTTGTATATATTGTACCAACCTTACCAAAAACACCTACGTGAATCCGATCTGATCACATCTTTATATAGTGCGCTTGAGGCCCCAAAATAAACTCAGGCAACTTTTGCATCTGTATAAAATTATGCAAAAACGATATAATATGTCTTAACACGAAGTGACCATATTTTAGCGTATTTAGCGAACTGGTTGTCCAACCGCTTTAATAATTATTAACGCTTCTAAACTTTTTAAACAGAGATCACCTTTGTTGTCAAAAACGTTAACAACTGTAATAAATAATATATGTAAATACTAACACTGATATTGAATTTGACATTTGTCTTATTTAGACATGGCTTTCACGACTGACTGCGGTTACGCAACTCATTAATAAATTTAATAATTAAGAAAACAGTTTCATTTCAGTTTCAGTAATCGACTATAAGTTTAAGCTAAAAAAGAATTCAATCAAACACAAATTTGAACAATATTATGTAGGGAAATGAATTTGTCCTTTCACGCAGGGACCAGCGAGTTAGATGTACCCCTAACGTAGCTGAATTTCATGAGCTAGAGTTACCACTCACCATTATAAGAGTCCTAGGGACACCTGCCGCTAAAACAATGAAAAAGAAACGAATAACTGGAATAACATCGATTTTGCGGCTGCCGAATGATAAAGACCCAAGTATGGTAATGGATAATTTAAAGAAATAAACACTATTTTACAATAACAATTTTAACAAGACTAAGACTACACAGCAAACGTAGTTAAGCATTTGCTTAAATTAAGATTTCAGCTTAAGAATCATAATTTTTGCGTGTAGAATTGTAAATACAACGTGGCTTATTAAATGGCATTATCTGTAACCAAAGCTAATTAAATGGAAACGTTCTAAAAAAGCCATATGAAATTATAATTGTAATTGTCTGCTAATTATTATACAGAATCGTAACAATTAGCTGAACTAAACATTTGTATTATGCGTAACAATAAACAAACATAACATTACTTATTACCATATATTAATTAGTAGCATATTTCCGGAATAAAGAGTTGGTTGTGTCACTCTCTGGGTCATAAACCACCCGTATATTTATAGATGCGTTGAATATAAAATGGCAGCTTCTCCAAGATGGGTGGATAAACACGAACACAGCCTGGAGGACTGCAATCTGTTTACAACTGTCCAAGTGTCTCTTTAGACCTAACAACTTAAGGGCAGCTGCTTCGCAAGTGTATAGACAGCGGTGTCCACAGTATTTACGGAGCGGTTGACTATAAACGCTCGCGTCAGGTATCCCTAGCTACCCTAGATAAGCCCTGAGCTCACCAATATATATAATGATTTTCCAGACACAAAAAATTAAGTCGTCTCAAACCACATCTCACACTGTTGTGAGATACTCATAGGTATACGAAATTGATTGCCGAAACAATCTTAAGCATTTGCTAATGTGTGATCTAAAAATATTCTGTTGAATAATTTTATGTAAATATCCTAAGACCGGTTTTTTATTTCATCTGGACTATAAGTAAGCATTTTGTTTGCTCTGAGATAATTCGTTCCTTTGTATAGTTGTTGAAGGTAGACCAGCTTGCGGCGCCCACACAGGAATACCAGGTTTACACCCAAACTCCTAGACGTCATCAAGCGTCATTCGTCCCTTCTTTAAGAGAAACACATGACGTAATAACTTATGTATGTAAGCAAAATTTTCTATCATCTATATATTAATACGTGAAGTAAAAACTTTGTATCCCTTTTTACGAAAATTGCGCGGACGGAGGAGAATGAAATTTTCAACACTTATAGAGAATATAGAGAAGAAGTACACAATGCTAATTTTTTTTTTAAATAATGCATAAAAGTACATTAAATGAAATACAATCCTATTACAATACAAACGTTGAAAATACAATAATAATAGTGTACAAACTTACAATTCCAATTAATTATAGTCGAATTTCGACGACTGCGGGACCACTAGTTACAATAAACTCGTGATCTATGTGACTGGGTTTCATTTCTCTAACGCCTAACCCTGCGTTTTCTCATTTACCTGAGCTTAGTCTATTCTAACAGTGTTTTGTAATTATTACTTTTTATTTCCAGCGTGCTCATCCCGTACTCATCTTCCGGCGTGACCTAACAAATAAATAAACCAAATGTTGGTGTCGTAGAAAGTACAACAAAACCGTGTTATAGCGTAAAGCAGGTGCGAACGACCTTCCCGTCCCGGGGCAGTGACAAGGAATTCCAGTGAACGAGTTAGTGAGCATTCATAACTCTGGTCAGGCAATTATCTTTATGAAGGGCACGATGAACAAAGGGAGAGATTATCTCCTTGTGTACGATAGAATTAAATTGTTTTCGAGCGTAGGAATTTTTCGGTAATCACAGAGGTTTTAGTATTCCCTGAGCTTTTTTAAAGTCAGAGAAGGGTCTAAAAATATTTCTCTATTCTTTAATCTTATCCCGGTAGTGGTCCGTGACTAGTAAAAACGTTTTTGGACATCCGAACTTAATGCAATGGATAAAATCAATACAAAATCCAGTATTAGAAATGGGTAAAATGAATGATCCATCAAGTTTTTTACAGTTTGCGGGGTCTATGATAGTTTCGTTAGGATATGAATACGCACTGCTAACTATCGCTAAATTTATGAAATAACCGATTTGTTGAAAGCACTATGAATGATCCATCAAGTTTTTTAAGGTTGCGGGGTCTATGATAGTTTCGTTAGGATATGAATACGCACTGCTAACTATCGCTAAATTTATGAAATAGCCGATTTGTTGAAAGCACTCTCGTGCTTGATGTGTGCTAAAAACCTTTCCCCATGTGTCAACAATCGTTTCAGATTCACCGCAATCGGACGAATGGTTTAGGAAAGTAAAATGGACAAACATTTAATACAGCAAAACTAAATTTCATTTATTTTCTTAAACATTTTGTTGTTGTTGTTATTGTAAGCCAAAGAAAATAAAACAAGTTCTAACCTTACCTTTACGTATTTATAAACACTGCAATGCTCTATAACGGGATGTCACTATGAATTTTGGTTTTAATGATTTCCCGCTAATTTAAAGCTGTAGCATCTATTATAAGATGCAAGGCTTACGTATAATAAATGTAATTAATCAGTGTTTTTTTTTATTTGTCTTTAAGTGGGACTGATGTTTTAGATCTAAAATTAGACCTTGGCGCTATAATCGTGATCTAGGTTTTTATTTACATAAAGGGCGGGACAAAGTTTACCGGTTGCGCTACTAACCTCAAATATATTTTTGCTTTCCAAAACCGGTTTAGTTTAATTAAAGCTTTTTTAAGTCGAATGTTTTAAAGAAATGTCGTCGTTTAAGATTTTCGATGAGCCACAAGCTCGTTCGGGTAGAACTAAAATATGACTCAAGATAAAAATTGATAAGTTCACTGCCAATCTAAGTTATTATAAAATGGCCGCTTTATTACACACTTTTAAAGACAAATGGGATTTTAAATATACTTAATTAAAATTGATTAAAATTTTAAATTCTAGCCGCACCTGTGAATTCGCATTGGTTTCTAAATTCGAAATCAGTCGTGTCCTTGTACCTATCTATCGACATCTTACCTACATTGATAAATGTGTTTTATGAATACTATAAGCTAATTTATTTCATAGGTATTCAATCATTAGAATTTTTCGTCTTTTATTCACCCTCAAACGACACAGTCTGGTGTTGGCATTCACCTTGTTGTACGAATAGATTTAAACCCATAGAGATTTAGCGCGTCAGCTTAACCAAACACAAATAAAACGAAATTCCCCCGAGCAATTAAGTCGTCGTGGCCTAAAGGATAAGACGTCCGGTGCATTCGTATGTAGCGATGCACCGGTGTTCGAATCCCGCAGGCGGGTACCAATTTTTCTAATGAAATACGTACTCAACATATGTTCACGATTGACTTCCACGGTGAAGGAATAACATCGTGTAATAAAAACCAAACCCGCAAAATTATAATTTGCGTAATCACTGGTGGTAGGACCTCTTGTGAGTCCGCGCGGGTAGATCCCCCAACCCCGCCTATTTCCGCCGTGAAGCAGTAATGCGTTTCGGTTCGAAGGGTGGGGTAGCCGTTGTAACTATACTGAGACCTTAGAACTTATATCTCGAGGTGGGTGGCGCATTTACGTTGTAGATGTCTATGGGCTCCAGTAACCACTTAACACCAGGTGGGCTGTGAGCTCGTTCATCCATCTAAGCAATAAAAAAATAATAAAAAAAAGCATTATTTACCTGTGCGATTTTTTTTTGTATATTACCCAAACTGAAAAAAGCTCTTGTCACTGCACCTAAAATCATCGCTCAACCATGAACCAATGGCTAAAACAAAACCATTTAACAGAGTTACATAATCTAAGCATTCGGATGAACACGCATGTTCAATACGCGTTAAAAACACGCGAAAATTAATCGATTTCAAAACTTTCACAAAATCGATTTTAAATTGGAAAAAACTTACAACAAACATCAGTTATATCACGCCAGTATAATTTAAGCAATGTGTTGCAGAATTTGTGTAGTATTTAAATTAATAAATATATAGAGTCCGAATAGTTTATTAGGTAACTTTTGAATTTATTTTAAGTTCAAGGTAAACGAGAATTTTGTTAGCTTTACGACACGATTGAAATTAGCACTGTGCCCCTTTGCTTTGTAGAACTAATGAAGAATGTTAGTAATCTTTGTTTTATTGTCCTTTTAATGGTGATGAACGCAGTGCTACTAACGTGACTCTGCCCCAGGCATTGCTGAAGTCCATGGGCGACGGTAACCACTCACCATCAGCTGGGCCGTATGATCTTCTGCCTCCACGGCCAATAAATTGTTAAAATCCCGCGAAATTGCAAATAGTCAAATTTTTAAAAGCATAATGTGAATCAAATTTTGAATATAAAAAAAATTCAACAGTTGCAGGCCCTCGTTCCGTCTAAAGCTGATTACTGCCGATCGCAGCTGGTGGTAAAGCGTGTCGTCACACCATCGCCATATTGCCTATGTAGCACCGCAGCGAGACGATTCGCTTCAGGTTTCTCGCTTTAGTTGGATGTTATGCAGTACAATTAAAAATTCGCCCTCATATCTCAGGCTGTATGAGGTCCGTAGGCCTGCACTGTTACATCACACTACGAACATGTAACCTTGTATCTCTGGTACATTCGTACCTGGAACGAGTTCGTACACCGATCTTTCCCGGAATTATTTTGGCGCCTGGTTAGAAATCGCCGGGATACTGAGATTTAAAAGGAATCCTAACATCGAACAACAGATTCTTGGCCATGATCTTTAGTATTGATGGTATCCCTGAGCGTCGAAAATCTCTTACAATAAGTGTTTTGTACAGCACGACTGCCTTTCGAAGCCAGTAAATAAATGTATATTCACGAACACTATAATGCACTGTCAGGTCAAGAACCCAACTAAGCCCATAAAATAACAACATAAAATAATTCTATCAAGAGTAAAGCTAATATCACAGTATATTATCTTTGCACCGTTTCTAAAGCCGTGAACAACAATAGTTGATTTACAACAATTGATCTTGCGTTAAGTTCGCGCCGACTGCGGTCTACTTAATTAGTTTATCACACGAACTACACTACTAGTACCAAACGGAGCCTGTTATTGGATAGATGGTCTATAACATAGTGGACGAGCTCACGAAATACTTGGCATTACGTCCATTCATCTTTCTCTTCCGCCTCCCCTTGCCTATACTAAAAAATAACTTTTATTTCAAGACATCATAGTCTCATAGTGTGTTTTATTAAAAAAATAACTTAAGCACTATGCCAGTTTTTTTTTAATTAAAGTAAATCTAAGTAGGTACCGGTAAAATGGGGCGATTAGGGACAAATTCCAACTTTATGACAAATTTTAAGGTAGTTGTTGATGTATATAATGCTACATCAGGATCAAAATGATTGAGTCTTGGGGGCATCTTTGTTATCCAATTTAAAACTATGCAACTAGCATTCCAGTTTAAGCAAAAAAGCAAAAATAGGTGTAATCCCTATTTACCCGGAAATTGCGGTTAATTGGGACGAAATGAGAAATTTGCTAGGGTTAGCACTACTTGGTTTTAATTTATTTATTTATTTAGTTGCACCAACAAAGTGTTATATATATATAACTAAAACTTGATTACATTTATTTACTTATGGTTAATTTATATTTACTTGGGAAATGATCCGCGACAGATTTTTCCTATAAGTTGTGAGACAATTTAAAAAAAACATCTATTTCATCACTTAAAATTAGTTCAGCGCAATCGGACAACTCCGAATGAACATTCACGGAGACCACGCTACCGTGGACATTATTGTTGTCCCAAAGGATTCTGTATATGGGAGAGTAAGCACCTAAATTCGAACGAGTGGGCATATCTAAAAATAGAAAACAATACGTAACTGATAATATAAATATTTACCAAACAATAAAATAACACATTGATAATTTTAATTAAAAGTTCTAGACAAAAACATCATGAATAAGCCAAATTTTTACCAACAAATTAAAAAAAAATTGTTATAACTACATAGACAACCCTACAAACCTGTACCTATTTATACTTAGGTCGTTTCCATTTCACGTATTCTCATCCCAATTGACCCATTTTTCGTTGTTATTTGTACCTAAGACGTCCCTAATATCCCCCAAAACAACAGATTTTTACATGTATTTTTATTTTATCAAATACATTAACACCAATAACAACTGAGACTTACCTTTAATATATATGATGGTTCAAACACTAAATAACGTTTATAAATCACAGTCGTCTTCTATTATTATCAAATAAATAAAAGAGAGCAAAGTTTCTAGCACTAAAATAATTACCACCACAGAAAGTTAATTTGAAACGCGATTTTTTATAAGTTAGCAGCTATTATCATGCATATTCAGAGTTGTTTTGTAAACTTTCAACATTCTACTATTAAACTACNCGTTTATAAATCACAGTCGTCTTCTATTATTATCAAATAAATAAAAGAGAGCAAAGTTTCTAGCACTAAAATAATTACCACCACAGAAAGTTAATTTGAAACGCGATTTTTTATAAGTTAGCAGCTATTATCATGCATATTCAGAGTTGTTTTGTAAACTTTCAACATTCTACTATTAAACTACAAAAAATGGAAGATTTTGAAACGAATTTATAACTAATATTGAGCGTCGAAAGATTTTCCCGGCTTTTTCCCGATTCGCCTCTCAATCCCTAATCGCCCCATTTTACGGTATATGTTTTTTTAATAACACTAAATCTAACATCTAATTGATGAGAAACAAAGAATATGAATAAATAATTAGTTCTCAATTACATTGTATTTAAATACAACCTTCCGGTACATTTCTGGTCTAAAGCCATAATGAGCTGGTGAGTAAACATGGTAGTTCTTTCTATGGTGGCGTCGTTTACTTTGTGATTAATGGCCTTCGGCAGTCGCCTGAAATCAGGTGGACAGTTTGATTTTCTACCGAACTATGAAAGAAAGGGCGAGTTTCTGATTCAGATATGTAACCTATTTTATGCAAGGCAATGATTAGTTGTCGTAATATACCATAAAACTTCCTTCTAATCTCAAAAGTACTTCTTATACCAGCTTCGGGAACCGCCTAATTTTGTGGGCTATATATCCACCAACACCAACGGCTATATATTCACCAACAAAAATATAAACAATTAAACAATAGCTTATTATTAGCTTATTAGCTTCTTAATAACAATTAATACTGAATGGTTACTGTCTAAAACTCTCCTACAACAATCGTTACCTGTACCTACAAGCTATTAATTGGCAATACCATCAAGAATCGAGCCGCGGTGCGCGCGTGCCGCGTCCATCATTGCGGCGCGGCTCATGGCGTGCTCTCAACAAAGACTACACTTTACGATAACTGTAATGATTTATAATATAAAATCTATTAGGTACATTTAATGTAACTGTAGTTTGTTAAATATGGTTTGATACGAGGAACGGTTGCTTTAGTTATATTTCCAGGGTTGGTTCTGCTCGAAAGAATACATTAACGAATGACGTTGAAATATTTTATCTGTAATGTCACTCTGCGAACCATCCCGCGCATGCAATTGTCTTGTCGGAGACAAGTTGATTTTGAGTCAATCAATTGCACGGCTCATCTGGTGATAAGTACCGGAGATCATAAATATGACAACGTCAAAGCCAAAAAGACTTCTAGAGAATTCTAATTGCATTGGAAGAACGTCATATCCTACCCGTCAAATCGTATGTTGCCATGAAGCACTTATGCTTCATGGCAGCGTTCTTTCAAATGGCGATATTTTAATATTATATGGATTAAATGAATCTAATGCTTAGTTACCCTAATTACTGTACCATGGTCTCATGGTTATATTCCTAGCTGGAACTATAATTCTTGACATAATTTAATATTTAGGGTTTAGGTGCATCTTTGTTTCGCTTGTATTTACTCGCATGTACTTTTCCTGCACCAGTAGAATATGAGGGCAGCCCGTTGCATGTGGAACGTTACGTTTTGTGTTATCTAACTATCCGTATTCGTCGAACTTGTCAAAGAGTTCGACATGAAATTTAACCCATAGGTACATCAGGCCGCTGAGTTTCTTGCTGGATCTTCTCATCCGCGTCCGGCGATTCCGATTCGGTTGTAGATGCATTCGCGAAGCAGTTGCCCTAGCGCTGTTAGGTCTAACGCCTAACTTTCTGGTAAAATTTGAAAAACTATTCAAATCCAACCCGGCCTGGTTGGTCCCGTCGTCGTCCACCTGTCCTGGTGAAACTAGACAGGCCTCTGGGCCACCAGCAATACAATCCTCCAAAAAAAAACTAAATGAGTTACATTATTGCTAAGACATAATTAAAACTGTTTTTCGGTTTAAGCTCGCGTTTATTATTTTTATTATATTATTTCCGACGTTTTGATAATTTTAGTTTTTATGGTCACGGACGACTCATCGTATTATTCTAAACAGACCTGTCCTGGTGAAACTGGAAAGGAATTTATTTATTTGAATTGTATTTTTTTGACTTGTTTTTTTGTATACTGTAAATATGTTTTCTTGTTTTAAAAAAAAAAAAAGAAAATAGTTGAGAAAATACAAAAAAAAAAAAAAAAGGCCGCTGAGTTTGTTTCGCCGGTTCTTCTCAGGACTGTGGCTTTTTTTGGAACCGGTGGTAGAGTTAACATTTTCTTTTACATTTTGACATTCAACAAGTGTGTTTTTGATGACATCCAAGTTGAAATAAATGATTTTGAATTTGAATTGAATTTGAATTTGGCCACAAGTAATGCTTCAGTCATAAAAAAATAATCTAAGCGTGAATATAATATTAAAATAATATTAATTATGTACATCACTCCAATGTCGACAGAGTTATTTTTTTAACATTAGATTTGTTTTATTTATTATATAGATGGGTGGATGAGCTCACAGCCCACCTGGTGTTAAGTGATTACCGGAGCCTATAGACATCTAGAACGTAAATCCAGCCACCCACCTTGAGATATGAGTTCTAAGGTCTCAGTATAATTACAATGGCTGCCCCATCCTTCAAACAGAAACGCATTAGGTACTGCTTCACGGCAGAAATTGGCATGGTGGTGGTCCCTACCCGTACGCACTCACAAGAGGTCTTACCACCAGTAAATATTTAATAGCTATTATAATAAAATATAACTACATATTATTATACCAGAGAATATAACTATTCCACCATAGACTAACAATCACAGACGACAAGTATAAAATTACATTGTTTTCATTTCATTACCTCATTATACACACTCTCACGCACATGGTAATAACGCTAAGTACACGTTATGTAAGTTGATAACAACAGATCCACCTGTTGGCGCCTACTTTCACCCAAATATTTGCCTGAAGAACGCATCGATGAGACTTGTTTGCAGCCACTATTTGTTGGGGAAATTTGACAAAGTTGGATAGATATTTTTTACCGTGTGCTTAGTGCGAGCTTTTTAACTTTGTCGATTACATTGCCTGGCAATGTTCCAACTCCATACAAATTTGAATTAACTTTTACGCTATCGAGAACGTTCAAAACTCGCACTAAGCACACTGATCTGTATGATATAACATACGTTTTTTTTTTCGGGCCGGGGCCGAACCTCCTATGATGTCCCCGCGCATAATAGACCAGTGTCGATAATTTTTAAAACCAAAAAAAATAATAGTAGGATAAAACCCATTACAAAAGGAGGGGAATANGTACAGCCCCGACCTAAGCCCTAATGATTTCTATACTTTCCCTAAAATAAAGAATAAATTGCGTGGACAGAGATTTTCATCACCTGAAGAAGCTGTGGACGCCTACAAAACGGCCATTTTGGAGACCCCAACTTCCGAATGGAATGGTTGCTTCAATGATTGGTTCCATCGTATGGAAAAATGTGTCAAATTTCGCGGAATTTCGAAAAGCAATAAATACATTTTTAAATAGTAATGTTGTGTCACTTCGTTAATTTCCGAAATTTTCAATTCCGCCTAGATATTATCTTACCTCATCTGATTTAATTCCACTTTCAAGTAAATTTTTTTTCATGTCCTCTCACTTTTTATCATAGACCTATATAGCATAGATTATACACTTAATATATGTATATAGTAGGGACACGACATATTGTTCTATACGTACAATTGATAAATAGCACCCATTTTGAAGGCACACACATAAACATATATCTATCTCGTTCTTACTCAGCACTTTAACTCGCAGGAAAACAATATAACAGTATTTCAGTGCGTACATAAAATGAAACATGAATATACGTAAATGTCTCCGTCTCTGTCTAATGAGGCCGAAAATCCGCCATGTTTAGCGCGTCAAATGTCATTGTCACGTCAGTTCGGCCGTCTGTTTTGGGTTGTACATTATTTATTGACTTTGATATCGATTTAATATGATTGCTTATATAAAATTTCTAATTTTATCATGCTTAAAACATACAAAAATAATAATTAAAACATATTTGAAAGTCGATGCCCCAAAACTATTATCTATATATATTTAAATTCATTATGGAGCCCTCATCCGAAACATAGATTATACACTTAATATATTTGAATCCGAAATATCGGACACCATTTTTCGGTCGGAATCTATTCATCATGACACTAATCATAAATACCGGTAAAATGGGGCGATTAGGGATTGAAAGGTGAATCGGGAAAAAACCGGGAAAATCTTTCGACGCTCAATATAAGTTTTATATTCGTTGCAAAATCTTCCATTTTTTTTGTAGTTTAATAGTAGAATGTTGAAAGTTCACAAAACAACTCTGAATATGCATGATAATAGCTGCTAACTTATAAAAAATCGCTTTTGAAATTAACTTCCTGCGGTGGTAATTATTTTAGTGCTAGAAACTTTGCTCTCTTTTATTTATTTGATAATAATAGAAGACGACTATGATTTATAAACGTTATTTAGTGTTTGAACCAACATATATATTAAAGGTAAGTCTCAGTTGTTATTGGTTTTAATGTATTTGATTAAATAAAAATACATGTAAAAATCTGTTGTTTTTGGGGATATTGGGGACGTGTTAGGTACAAATAACAACGAAAAAGGGGTCAATTGGGATGAGAATACGTGAAATGGAAACGACCTAAGTATAAATAGGTACAGGTTTGTAGGGTTGTCTATGTAGTTATAACAATATTTTT
>NW_021011497.1:847399-967347 GCF_003987935.1 Bombyx mandarina
ATCCAATTATGAGTGAGTGAATTAATTGAGTTTAGTTATTTAGCTTAGAAAGAATTTCTTTTATTTTTGTTATTATTGGCAGTAATCAGATAAAGCTGTTTTTTTATCTTATTCACCTGATATCTTACTCTTGCTCAAAGATCATTTTGAAAATGTTGATTAAATAAAATTGTATTAATGCATTTCCAGTCCTTTTGTTTTCTATTTTTTATTCTATTTTATGATTTTGTTTCAGAGTTGTGATTTTTAAGGAAATTAAATAATAATTTTCTAAAATATAACATGCACATACTTTTTTTGATCATTGTATTGTTGATTATCATTCACGTCACATCGCTTCGGAATAGAAACCAGCTTAATTTACACTATGTTGTGTATTGTGCTTAAATTATGGATTGTATTCATCATTTCGGTCCATATAAATAATTATATGGCACCTACCTATATATCGCAGTACTGCGAGTTGACAACCCTTACAAATATCCCAATTTAACCCTTAACCGTGTCAATTTACCCCGGACGCTGGGTAAATTGGGACGGCCATTATTTTACCGATTATTTCTTTAAAATGAATAATGAAAATAATGTAACGGTTTTTATCACCTAGGTACGTTCAAGACTCAACTTATTTTTTTGGTTGAGCAGTGACTATTTAATTGGAACTATGTTAAAATTCAATCTGAAGTTCGATTTTGTCCCTATTTACCCCATTCTACGGTATTATATTAAGTGATCTGTGCAATGCAGCCTTAGGCCATAGATTACACAGTGGCACTAAAAACAATAAAACACAAATCTACCGTTCAATATATTCATAAGTACATACATTATTATTTTTACTATTAATGGTATTAAGTGCATATTACAATTATTGTTAATAGCAGTAAATAATAACAAATCAGTTATTAGATCAATAACAACGTGCGTCGTCATGGATGACATAGAAAAGCTGAGTTGCAGTAAGAAAAATAATCTATAAACCTCTTGTAATCAAAGCTTACTTTTCTAAATTAAATAGAAATACAAANCATTTATTTTATTCATCATCACTTCATTATGTTCAATGAAAGTGAGATTTGAGAGTGGATGAGAATCAAAATTGATCTTTTAAATCTTTTTCAATTGTTTTTTTAAATCACTTTTTAAATCAGACCTGTCTTTGGTCTTTTATAACAAAATAAAAAATTTGGATCTATGGCGCATTTACTATATTGATAAAATTAAAGTGTAAGTCAAAACTAAACAAAATATAAAAAACCAATGGACAAGAATATCAGGTATCAAACTGTCATGTCATACTGAAACTGAAAATGAACAATCATCCTATTAATCGAGGTAAATTCATTAATAGTTTATGCAACACGCTTGCTCTGCTACTTTCTGGTTACCATAGATAATTGACTTAGCACATACCATGACATGGGGTAAATTGGGATCCTGGGGTAAATTGGGACAAACCTGCGGAAGATTCTCAAAGTACCTGTAGGACGGAATCTACCTAATTTTGTTTATGTTAATATTTATCAATGTATAGAAGAAAAACCAAGTTAACTATGGAAGTACTAAATATGAATTAAGTTGGTCCCAAAAATTCGTCAAATTAAATTGAAAATAGTGGTTGAAAAGTGCGTTTTAAAACAGCTTACAAAACTTTTAAAAAAAGTAATATTATCGTTGTTTTTTCAATAAGATCACAGTTTATNAAATAGAAATACAAAACCAGGACATAAATTAATGTTTCAGGAGAAGAGATTTTAGAAATGAGTGATCTGGAGCACTCTGCAACCGACGATTTTAGAGAAACGGAAGGAAAATCAAAAAAGAAGAAAAGAAGACGCCGCGAAATAGATATGGTAAGGAAATTAAGAATTTAATTCGTAAATAAACTGATTAGTTTATAATTACAATCAAAAAAAATGAACGAATTTTTTTACAGAAATGTGTGCCATGCACTTAGAATTACATAAATCCCATACTGTTGCTGCTGCGATGCTCGTTTTTCAGTGTTATAATAATTTCGCACAACAGCTTATAGATTGTGTTTGACCAACAATTATCACAACTTAATATACAACGGGATGTAATTGGAGTCCAGCCAGATAATCGATACTTGTCGAGTAACTTACCGTCAGGTCAAGACTTAAATCACATGCTCAGTAATACCAACATGTAATAAATTAACCTTTCTTTTCTTTCTAGAACTCAGGGAAGCATATTTTTAAAAAGGTATGCATATAGATCATAAAAATTATAAAAGAGAACAAATTACTGAAAACCACTTAAAACTACTTTAATTAATACACCCCGCAACATACAAGCGATCTCGCTCAGTGAACTAATAGTATTCACAGAAACCTGGTTTTTCTTTTCTAAATAGCAATCTAGTTTTATTTATGTTTGTTCTAATTTAATTCTAGTTCTATTGAGAGTGAATATAATGTCTTTAGAGTTAATATACCTAAGGCCCTTCTAAGGCCAATCAACCCTCTTGAATCCAACAGGTGAGTTTACCAGGAGAATAATATTTTTCATATCATGGTGATTACCAACTCCAAATCCAAACTGATTCACAATAATAATTACAGATAAAGCTGTCAGATGACGATGAGACAGATGATGAGACTATGATGAAAAAAATGATGCGGAACTTCAGCCCCGGACCTAACTCACCAGCTTCTCACAGAGAACCACGGACTTGTGTCCTGAAGGTAACTATAAAACAATAACAAAAATTGTAGTTAGATACTGCAGTATTTTAATGATAATTTTTTGTTTTAAATGTATAAATCTATTTTAAGAGTTTTATTTTTATTTTGTGGAAGTAAATGAGCTCACAGCTGTCCAAGAATAAAATACTTACTGGAACTTGTAGGCCTCATAACCACCTTGAAGTATGAGGTTCAGGTCTCAATGGTATTGTTAATAACTGTTCAATTATTTGTAACACATGATCTCTTTTGTTCTAAAATACAATTTACAAAATTAGGTTGATATCATTTTTATTGATATTATTATTTATTAAGTTATTCCTTCATTGTGGCAATAATTTGTGAACATTTGTTACTTCCCTACATAAATTTATACCTGTATGTGGTAATTTATTAGTTGCATTGTCACATTGCTTGATGTGAAAACACCTGACATTCACATCAAATTCTAAAGATGTTGATTAAAAAATCTTTAGGCCAGAGCAGACTAATGAACCAGTCATTCTCATATTATGGTGCTCCATGACTTTTCTAGTTGAGTACAATATTTTGGCATATTTTATAATTACAAGCGACAACTCAATTTACAGGCTAGTCAAAAACGTCGTCCACTCTCCCGTTTGCTTGAACAGCTACTACGGAACTTAGAGAAAAGAGACCCACACCAGTTCTTTGCTTGGCCCGTCAATGATAACTTTGCACCAGGCTACTCCACCATCATCAAGAAACCCATGGATTTCTCTACTATGAAGCAGAAGATTGATGATAATGAATACAAATCCCTTAATTGTTTTATTGTGAGTACTACATACTATATTACATGTGGCATAGAGAATAGCGGTGATAGTCTTTAGGCCCTGATTAAATTTGTGTTCACAAACTAATGGAACATTTGATTGTGATGTGTCTTTTGTAGTTTTCTGCATGTTTTATTTATTTATTACACTATTTTGATAAACAATCGTGCTGTCTGCTTGCTTTATATTGATTAACAGAACCCATAGAGGTCACAATAATATGATTACTGCAACTTACATGTTGAGGCTGAGGTTTCATTTTACTACAAAACAGAACTCCTTTGAGATATGTTGTACAGAGGCTCGTAATACACCCTACTAATCACAATCATGCAGCAGTCTCGTTGCTTAAATGATTACACTGACACGTGTTAACTGGACATGAAGGGTGTCTGCGATCATTGCATTCAAGTGTTTGGACACTTGGTCCAACTTCCTCAAATGACTACGCCTCTTGACTGAATCATTTCCAAATATCTCAGAATAATAACGTTTCTTTAGATTTCCGAACGGTACCAAAAACGTAACACCGTAATATTGTGTTTTATTTATGAATAAAAATGATTATTTTCAGAGCGACTTCAAACTGATGTGCAACAATGCCATGAAGTACAACAAACCAGGCACCGTGTACCACAAGGCAGCGCGGAGACTCTTGCACGCCGGCCTCAAGCAGCTCACTCCGCAGAAACTGAGGCCACTGGGAGACATCCTCACCTATATGTACGAGATACCCATTAGAGAGCTAGGATTCGACATGGGGAAAATGGATGTGGTAAGATAATAATAATAAAGTTTTTAGTCCCATTCCAAGTTTTCACTTGAGAACATAAAGTAATAACATTAATATCAACTTAAAGTTACATATTATGTAAATGTCTTCAAAGAAGTCTACATATTATTCCACTCCGATTTGTTGCCACTATAGTTCTGTGAACCATGACCTTTTTAACTGTGGATGGCTAACAATCCACTTGCTGTATGCACTAAAATAACTTACAAATATTCCGCCACTTATCGTGCAGATGTATCAGATCATAAATTAGTTACTTTCATATACTATTCTTAAGAAACCTCTAATATTGAATTTTCATCAGGCATACACGTGATAAAAATACATTAAAATAGTTGGAAAATGTGAATGAATAATATTATATGCATATGTTTTTATGTAAAAATATGAACTTTTTGCAATGCAGCCCGGTAGGACGTATGGCAGAAAGGTGACAGTTTTAATATTAGAATGAGTAATGGACGCGAATCGATAAGAAACAACTTTGTTACGCAAGCTGTGGCCGGTGCATGAGTGAGACACATATTCACACGGCTTCCTCTGCCGTCAATTATATTTCTTAAAGCTTTATCCGTCGCGAAAATCCATTGACCTCGTACTGGAACTGATTTTAACTAACTTACATAAAAGCATAATTCTGGTAGGCAGCAGCTTGGCTCTGCCCCTGGCATTGCTGAAGTCCATGGGCGACGGTAACCACTCACCATCAGGTGGGCCGTGTCTGCCTATAAGGGCAATAGAAAAAATAAAAATAAATAGAAGGTAGTTTCAAAATCATATATTAAAAAAAAGGTCATATTTTTTAGATTCAAAAGAGATGTTTGCTTTCGTAATTCCGCACACTACAGTAGCTGTACCAGCTGAGACTATTCAGTGTTGCAACTTCTCTATCGCAAACTATTCTAATGTTTTGTACAAATGACATTTTCATGACAGTAAATCCAATATACCTATTTAATGTCAAGTCAATGACAATTCATTAAAAATACATATTACAATGGGTATGAATCAAACTCCAGTAGTCATACCGTAATCATGTAGCTGTTTATGAGCTGGTGACCACTTAACACCAGATAGATCTGCCCTTGACCACTCGTCTATGCAATAAACTTAATTCCGGACTAAATTAACCAATACCTTAAAAACGAAATAACGTGGTTTAATTTATCCATACTATATTGTAAAAACGAAAGTAAATCTGTTAAGTCTCAAAGTAATCTGTTCATATGCTCAAACAACTGAACCGATTTTGACGAGTTTCGCTGTGGAAACAGTTTGAACCAGTTTATGATTGTACGTAACATAATCAGCTCTTTCAAAAATTTAACTATTAAATTAACACTTTATGCTTCTCACTCATGTACTTTGTCACTGATAATTTTGTAAATATAAAAAAGAAAACTCTAGATATATTCTTAAATAGTAAAAACCAATGAAATGCTAACAAAGTAGTTGTCTTAAAATATTTGCTCCGTTTTTTTTGCGAGAAGTAGCAGAAACAGTATAGCGAACTTTTTGTTTGTTAGTAAACGCTTTGACATAAACATTAGAGGTGTGTGTTGTGACCTCCACCACACGTACTGCATGTCCTTACTGTGCCGAGTGCCTTTACGCTAATCTAGTTGCGCGACCACAAGTTAACATAAATATAATTATGTTCATCATTTATGTTAAAGTAATTTTCAAAAGAAATGGAGGAGGCCTTTGCCAAAGTTGAGCAAACAGACGACGTTGTCAAAGTCATCGACTCGGCTGAGTCGTTAATCTATGTTTAATATTTGTAAATATCATTTTTGCCTCTAAATAAAGGCTTTTATTATTATAATTATGAATTTTCAAAATAAGAATATTCAATTCGTTTCATTCTAAAGTAAAAGAAGTGACGTTAATGCAGAGATTAGCTTAAAGACACTCTAAGACGAGAGATGCTTGCGCACGCCGCCCCACGTGTAGCGACATACAGTCGTTGTGTACCCCAGCAGAGGGTGCTCAAACGGAACAGCCCCGTGAAGAGCGGGGGCTCCGAGCCCGAGGGCCCCGGGGACCCGGACTCCGTCAAGATACACATGGAGGCCGCGCGCGAGCAGCACCGCCGGAGACTCGCCAAGAAAGGTCTCAACACATTCCAGCACATTCCACTGCCCTGTACTTTATTGTACCGTCCGTGTATTATTTTTTTTGCTTATCTACGTGGACGAGCTCACAATCCATCTGGTATTAAGTGGTTACTGGAGCCCATAGACATCTACAACGTAAATGCGCCACCCACCTCGAGATATAAATTCTAAGGTCTCAAGTGTAGTTACAACGGCAGCCCTGCCCTTCAAACGAAACGCATTACTGCTTCACGGCAGAAATAAGCAGGGTGGTGGTACCTACCCGCGCGGACTCACAAAAGGTCCTACCACCAGTACAATATGTTTTGTTGTTGAGACAAAAAAAAAACAATTGTTTTTGAGATCATTAAAGGTTTCAACAATTTTTTTTACAAATGACCTTCAAAACAATTACTCCCTTTTTCCTGAAATTGTCTGAAGTCATTGATCGTTGTGGTACGATATGTAAAACAAATTTAAAAGATCTAACTTAAATAGTTTAATGATCGCATCTCGTGGAAGTGAGTCGGTGGGTGCGAGGGACCCAGCCGCATCCTACTCGTGGCTGAAGGACCTTGCACGAATAGTACCCATACATACTGCTCTGTCAAGAAAGTACCGGGAAAAGATCAATAATATACGAAATATTAGTTATTCATTCAAATTTATTTCATCACCTTTAAATTGCTTTTTATTATAAACATTTTTTTAAACATATTTCGGGTTTTTTGAGTTCGGTTCTCGCCGTGAATTCTTCTTTATGTTTTCTACCGAATGAAAACGAGTAAGAAAAGTAAAAAAGATTACGTTCAGAATGCTGGACTTGTACGAAGGCACATTAAGAACAATTTTTCAACAAATCTGGCCTTTTTTTATCGAAATTGCTCTCTTAAGCCTCGATCAAACAATAGTCTTTATTCACCGTTTGATAAAAACGTGTTTTTGATAAAGTCGATTCACCGAAAGAAAACCTGTAACATTTTGAGTGACTCCGCACACGAAATTCCATTGACGATGCAAATTTTAAAACAAACTCTTTCTTAGATGTTTTGTTTTTGTTTATTATGAAATTCGCAATAAACACTAGATGTGGTATAATTAATTAAAAACAATCAACACAAAATCCGCGCCAAAATGGAACACAGATAAAACAATCTAACACCAATAAAAAAAAATTGAGTTTGGAACCATAAACACATCATCCATTCCCGGTACTTTTTTGATTGAATGTAACTGTCTGTGTGTGTACACAATAGGGTCAACCTAAAACTGCTGTATTTACCTAATTCTAATTTAACTTTGGAGAGCAAGATTCAAGGCTAATTAATTAAATATTTCAATGTTTTACAGCGGGTCTTTATTGATTTTAAATAATTAAATCATGATTCAGCATTGTCAGTTAGATACAAACTAAATCAATACGTGACAATTCGTAAGGGCCACAGGTAAATACTGAGTAATTTTCTCATGATAGCCTTTCCGAGAATGGACGCGGAAGGGAAGACAACATTGTGCCTGGTCACCAACACGGTTGAGGGGAACGGTGAAGACAAACCCATGACCCTTGGAAAACTCATCGGGAAACTGAATCAGGGGACAGGAACTTTACACAGTAAGACAATAATATAAATCAATATCGAATTAAAAAGCAAAATTATTATTTAATTTTTTTGTATCCAGAAAATGTACTGGTCGTGATCTGTGACCTTAGGGGATAACCTGATGATAGGGGAATAACCTGATGATAGTACTGATGTTAAATGTTGGAAACTATAATATTTAGTTCCCAAATTGTGTTGTAGATTTGAAACTGGGAAATGTGTGTGATAATATTCAATACTATCTAGTTTGAAATTGTTACAATAGCATTAACATAATATACTATTCACAAAGTGAATTTAGGTTCTGAACTATAGTCTATTATTAAAACTGAAACCCTATAGAGTCAAGGTGTGAAGTGGTTAGCAGAGCTGCGACTACGACTGGAATAACATCTTAGTTCCTGAGGTCGAGTCATATTTTGATTGATAGCCAGGTGTACCAGGTGAACCCCATAGGGTTTCAGTTTTAATATCACTGAATATATTTAAAAAACTAGCATAACAATGATATTACTAAATTACATTGTTGCCAATATTTATTACATAAAGAGAACATGGGCTTAATGCAATAAACAATCTAATAATGCTCTCTTATTATTGTACGCTCTCTTCTCTTAACTTTATTATAGAATAAAGAACGTTATTGTGCCCGTAATTATTGTAATGTCATGAAACTTATGGTGGCACTTTCGAGGTAGGTGTTTGTTATAAATCTAGCGATAGTTGTTGCTGACCGCGGACAAGTGTCACTCGGTTGTTCCTAACTCGGCAGCTCCACGGGAAGACCGTCGCAACGTGGCGAAGGGCGTGAAGCCCTTGAACTACGGCCCCTTCAGCTCGTACGCGCCCTCCTACGACGGAACCTTCGCCACCCTCACCAAGGAGGAGTCGCACCTCATCTATCACACGCTACGTGAGTCTAGCACGGGGGTCGGGAATTTGGACGTCCTCACAAAATCTATTTATAATATTGTTACGCTCTGGGGTTCGGGATAAATAAAAATTCTACCGAAGTACAAATTAAATCTGTATTACCACTTAAAACACTTAACGAACACTCAAATTCTTAATTCAATTCTTCCGCTTCGCTTCAGGTGATCCGTTCGCTGTATTGCTATGAGTAGTTCCGATTACTAACTGACTGCGTTACATCCCTGCTACACGTTATATTATATTCGATACGACGTCCCTAGAATTATCGAGAACATTCCTCACAAGTCGAGTATTTTCGATATGCGTTCCCGTTATTTGACAATAGATGACGTACTTCTCGAGCGTTTTTGAATTTACTAGTTCTTTTGGTATTCGTTTCCACTATTCGATGACAGATGGCGTTGCTCTTACTCGCGTAACAATATATAAATAGATATATAATTAATACAAAAATAATTTTAGTAAAATATCCGAATTTCCCCCTAAAACTCGATGCAGTATCTGTCGATATTGACTTCACAATTCAGAACCCAAAGGTTGCTATGAACATACCTTTTGCTGCAGGCAATTTAACACCATAAAATATTTAGTGACAAAACTGGTAAAAATCACCCTGGTTGAAACCAGGGTGAAAAGGTTTTTATAAGAAGTAAATTGGTTGTAGCTAATCAAATACATAGCTTATCTGTTTAAACTGCAGAAAAACTTTTTTTATACTATTGTGATACCGAGACCAATTTAATTTACACCCTGTATAAAGTAACCATTAGGTTTAATTATCTCTGGCAACGTTTAACAGCATCAGAAACGGGACTAGGAAACGAGGAGATGCTGCGGTTCGCGCCGGACTCTCCATGGGCCCTGCTCTACGACATGGAGGCGCTGTTCCCGGACAAGAAGCACGCGGCTGAGACCGCCCCCCCGCCCCACGACAACGTACGTACTGCCCCCCCTCGAACTGATAATTCTACTTGACAAATGACACAGATGCAAATTCATATTTGAGTCTTCCCGTATTTTGTTGTAGAATAAAAATTAATTGTTGTAAATATATTAAAAATTTCTTCACATTGAAAATACCATGTGATTAATGTATCTTAGTGGGAGCTCTACGTATTCTGCATTATCGTATCCTTCTCCAAATAATTACCATGAATTATTAATTGGTCAATTGCCATCTATACACATGAATAAAATTGGAGTGTCTGTTTGTAATATTGAAATAACCGCTTTTTACTACGTGCATATGAATATAATATATACGGTACATACAACAAAAATGTTTTATTTTTATTTTTGTCTGTCTGTTTGTTTGTTCCGACTAATCTCTGGAACGGCTGGACCGATTTTGACGAGACTTTCACTGATAGGTAGCTGATGATATAAGGAGTAACTTAGGCTTAATTTAGTAACTTTTTTTAGACCAGCTTCGCCTCGCGGCGTCACCCGCGGTACGACAATAACCGCGGGTAACTTCGCGGGACTCGGCTATCAATAATAAAATTTAATGTTTCCGAAGCGAAGCGAGGGCGGGTCGCTAGTAAAAACTAAAATTGAACTTGGGCTGACAGTGAACTTGTTGATTACTATTATTGATTATATTTATAGGAGCTGTCTAAAGTGAAGATAGACCTGGAGGAGTTGCGCTCGCTGTCGGCGCTGGGCGTGGACGTGGAGTTCGTGGCGGAGGCGGAGCGGGCCGCGCGCGACCTGGGGCTCGGGCCCGCGCTCGCGCACACCGCGCAGCTCTTGCAGCGGTTGCAGCACGAGCAGCACCAGCGGTAATACACTGGACACACACCTTGAGATATCATTTCTAAGCTCTCAGTATACTTACAACGGCTGCCCCGCCCTGCAAACCGGAACGCATTACTGCTTCACGGCAGAAATAGGCAGGGCGGTGGTACCTACCCGGGCAGACATACAAGCGGTCCTACCTCCAGTGATTACGCAAATTATAATTTTGCGGGTTTGATTTTTATTACACAATGTTATCCCTTCACCGTTGAAGTCAATCGTGAATATTTGTTGAGTACGTATCTCATTAGAAAAATTGGTGCCCGCCTGAGATTCGAACACCGGTGCATCGCTCAACACGTATGTACCGGACGTCTTATCCTCTAGGCCACGACGACTTCTACTCACAAGTTTATCAATCATGTCTGGATAACATTATATACCGTGTTGACAGTAGTCTGTGTCTGTCGTCAGGCTGTCGTCCCCGCCGCCGTGGCACCTGTCGCTGTCCCGGGGCGCCAGCGGCTCGGAGCGCGAGGTGGCGCGGCAGACGGCGGCGTGCCTGCGCGCCATGGCGGCCCGCGTCACGCCCGCCGACCTGGTCGACGTCACCGCGCTGCGGAAGGCCATGGGGGTTACACTCGACCATTTGGGTGAGAGAATCTAGACCGTAGTGCGCGCGTCGACACTGCGACGTAGATAATATCATATTATTGTCACGCGCTGAGGTTCGAGATAAATAAAATTTCACCAAAGTACAACATAAAAACTATACAACACTTAGACACTTCACAACCACTTTCTCAATTCACTTGCTCCGCTTCGCTTCAGGTGATCCGTTCGCTGTTTCGCTTAGACTAGTTCCGATTACTAACTGACTGCGTGCCATCCCTACAACGTTTTTATAGCCGATACTTCATCTCTAGAACTATCGAGAATATTGACACTTTTCTAGTAGTCGTTTCCGCTATCTGACAATAGATGGCGTTGTAATTCTCGAGCATTCTAGATCTTCTATGTTCATTCGACAATTCGGCGATAGATGGCGTTACTCTTACCGGCGTAACATGTTTTCTATTCTCAGACACTCCAATGGCCGTGGACGACTTCGAAATGGAAATGCACGAACCTAAGGATTTCATGTCAGATCCTGACTCTATGTCAAGCCACGACAAATAAGTTATTAAATGTAATATGATTAGTGCTAGACTAATGTATGAATAAGGATAATTAATAACAGTGACAACATGAATTATATTTGGTACTATACTATATTTTGTTGTTTTATTCGTTTCCTTTAATCCTGTAACTGTATGACTGAATCGTCCTTAGAAGTTACCAAATACCAATATATCGGATTGGTTGTTCTGTTGGTAGACACCTCGGACTTGGTTCAAACAGCGCTATCTATTGTATTTTTCCATAACTTTTGGGTGTCTCAATAAGTTAATAGATGTCGCTAGAAAATTTTTTCAAAAAGAAATTGAAAATGAGTTTTTTTCCCTCTAGCCTCCTATCTATTCGCCGGTAGCCTTCCAGCTAGGAGTGAGTCTCGTGTTTGCCAAAACATCCATAACAGTTATTAAACTCGTGTGCTTACGATTAAATTCCTTTTTTTATATACTATTTTATTTCGTCTAATATATATACGAGAATGGTATGTTTTATGTTTAAATTTGATAACGATAGCGTTATAAAGATAAACATAATAATACATTCGGGTGTTATTATTGCTAAGTACACCCGCCTATCAATCAAAATATGACTCGACCTCACGACCTAAGATGTTATTCCAGTCGTAGTCGCAGCTCTGCTAACCACTTCACAAATTGACCTCTTAAGTTCACCTAGTCCTACTGCCAAGCTTTTTTTTATTGCTTAGATGGGTGAACGAGCTCACAGCCCACCTGGTATTAAGTGGTTACTGGAGCTCATAGATATCTACGACGTAAATGCGCCACCCACCTTGAGATATAAGTTCTAAGGTCTTAGTATAGTTACAACGGCTGCCCCACCCTTCAAACCGAAACGCATTACTGCTTCTCGACAGAAATAGGCAGGGTGGTGATACCTACCCGCGCGGACTCACAAGAATTCCTACCACCAGTACAAGCTAAGAAAAAATAACTAAATGATTTAAATTATCACCAGTGCGCTCGACCATGAGAACCCTATTTTTATACTGCCCACATTCACCTGTTTTTGGGTGAAAAAAACGAATTTCAAATACCGATCAACCCTCGATTGACTGCGCAAATAGACGCGTGCGACTGACTGCGCGCGTGCGATCACACGCGACACTGCAAAACAATACTTGCAGCACAGAGGGGAGACAGAGTTCACTTTTAAATAACCATGTACTTACGCAATTGCCCTAGGAAGTAAATAATATATTCGACTCATAAAAAAGATAATGGGAATAGGCCCTTTAAAACGAAGTAGCTATTTAGGCTGCTTAGATTTGACATAAGTGCCATTCGATACACCTAGTGTTAAACAGACCATAAATAATTTAAAAAAAAGAAGCTTTAGATTTAAAAGATCATTAATTTTTTTTCTCGGCCTATTCTAGTGAGCTCACGGGCTCTAACCTAGCAAATTCGCTAACACTAGCCCTAGGAAGAGCAGTGACTCGCAGAATCTACCACCGGATCGGAAACGCGACCCACTGAGAAGATCTGTCGAGAAACTCCGTGGGCCTGTGTATGAGGATTAATTTGCTCGCCGAGCCCTTCGTCGCAATCGACTGGTTCGACAAGGATGGTGACCGTTGCTTGAGGTTCCTAAAAGCACCGTTAATGGATCCGGAGGATCCGAAGTGACGTGGTTAGGGCGACGACGGCTGTTTCGTTTACCATTGGGTCCGCCGGCCGGTACCGGCGGCCACGATAAGAGGGTTATGAAAATCTAAAATGATTTCGATACTTAGCAACTATACACTTCTACTAAGTATAGAACTATAGAACGTAGCAGCAACAACCTATTCAGACGCAGTTGGGGTTAATGGCTCCTTTTAAATTATTATAATCCTTTTTCATACAAACAATTCATTATATTTGACTCCATTATATTAAAATCTTTCAGTTCGACAAAAGGTCAAAGTATAAAAACGACATAGGCGAATGAACTCTAGCCATTGAGAGGTAAAATTTTGCAAAATAATGTCTTTATGAATAATTGAAGTTACGACAAAACAATTGTAGCTTATTTTTCGATTTGTCTGGTTTCTTAGAGGTATATTTGTTTTTAATTTCATACGTAGTCATTTTATTGCGCACCACAAATACTGGGAAACCGTGGGAAAACAGTAAAACAATCACTGGTTTAAATGGATGAAACACTCCAGAATGAATTACGGAAAAGTTAAAATACAATACAACCCTGCCACCCCCATACATTCACACGGGAACCTAACTAGACCACAATAATATTAACCCATTTATAAAACGAAAATCATTCTTAAGTCATCGGCCACATGGACTACAAACACAGCACAAATAGATTTGTAATTTACCAAATTAGGTGTAAATGATAATAACCCTTAAAGTCCTACCGAATAAGAGTTGGTATGAAATGTAGGAGTAATGCACACTATTCGAGATTCTCTATTGACCTATAAGTATTTGTTACATAGGGTAGATTATTTATTCTCTTTTTACAGTCAAATGTTTTTTTATCATATTTTTTTCAATCAAAGATTATTAGTATTAAATCAATTTATAGAGTTAAAGAGATTCGCGAGATGACATATGAGTATTCCACAGTTTGTTGGTCTGCCTTAAAAATGGGACATTGGTTAATACATATTATACAGGTTATTTCTGATATGTAAATTTTCGCGGAAAACGGATAAATAGAAATTTCTAACTATTGATAGAGACCAACAATGTCTCATTATTTTTATTATTTTATTTAATAAGATGAATAAGCTCACGGCCCAGTGGTTGCTAAGCGGTTGCACAAAGGGAATGCCAAAACTTAGTTTGTCACACCGTAGAAGTCTAAATAGATTTGCGTAACGGCCTGTCGAAACGCATGATTGCTTCGCGGTAGAAGTGGCAGAATGGTGGTTCTTACCCGTATGGGCTTAGAATGCGCCCCTACCACCAGTACAAGCACCCTGATCGATATAGTCAGCAGATGTTATATTCTATCTTGTTACCAATGAATCGACTCTGAATGCTTCCTCAATAAACTCTCTGTCGGTCGCCCCTTAGTCCCGCTGCGTTTTTCCTTAAAAAGCCGCTTTATTGAATTGTTTTGTTATAAATTCGACTGTTCCTCGCGTATCTCTTGATTAAAATTAGCAAAGCTGAAATCTCTGACTCCATCACAAAATTCAGACCCAGAACAATAATAAACAATAAATATTTACTAAAAATCACACCACGTTAACTGGTCCCGTGCTAAGTTCGTAAAGAACTTGTGTTACAGGTACCAGATAACGGAAATATATGTAAGATTTTTATTATACACATACATATATTCAATATACATCCATAACCCTGGAAAAGACATTTTATATTTATTATCATACAAATATCCTCCTTTGGCGGGATTCGAACCCGCGACTTCCTTGTGTAGTGACCATGTCACTTACCACTACACCAGACGGCCGTGAATAAATCGTTGAATCATCTTTTCTGCCTATGTTTTCTTATTTTGTTTTATAATTATATGTCGGTTCTGTTTATTGTAAATATGTGAGTGCCTTTCATGTGACTTACAGTAATCATTACGCTACTTGTTATTATGTCAGTCTTGTTTTATATTTTAACTTTAATACTTATTGGCAGTCTATAGATTAATTAATTAAAATTCAAAGTCAACGACCCTACTAAGTCTTCAGCCTCATGATTTAGGATGAGCGGCTCTTTTCGTAGTCAGTATAACATCAGCACACAGATTGGCAATAATTTGATTTGGTTCATGACGTCAATGTACCGAGCTTTTCTGTGATATAGCTTAAATAAAAACAAACATGCTATCCGCAAACCAGTTGTTATTTTAACGAAAATAAATAAACTTTAGAACTCTATAACAACGTCTTCACTTAGATTTAGTGGTGAACAATTAGAACAGGGATGTATTTTAATATTTCAAGGTCCACACTTTATATGGTTGCACTTTTTTCGAAGCTTTCAATGCTTAAGTCGTACTGAAGATTTAAAACGTACACCCATGGACTACAGTAACCACTAATCATTAGACGGGCTGTATAGTGGTGAGTTTTCGACAACTATACAATAATAAATGATGCGTAATGTATTCGAACCCACTATCAGCTGATGCAGTAGGTATATTTGTGTCGTGCTTCAGGATATTCAAGGGGATTAGATTTAGTCCTACCATCAGGATCGGTACCAGCGAAGGCGTACTTTTGGCCTGCACTACTAACTTAGGTTCGGTCTAGCCGGTGTAATGGAGCTCGATGAGGTTTAATGAGAAGTCAGTTCACCGGGGTGGGTTTTATGGGGCTTACGCAACGCGTCGTCACGCGCGACTCTCTCAACGCGTAGTCTCCTAGAAGTAATTGGAAGAAAAGTAGGACCTCATTCTTCCTCTTCTCTCACTTCTTCTCTGGAGGCACCGAAGTCCAGATAACCCGGTCTATTACACCCCTCGAGTCAGTATCCGTAACACAATTCCACAGTGTAAAAAAAAGTAAGTTATATTTGTACCAACTACGATTTCTTCACAAATATTTTAATAACGATTAAATGTGATTTTCGACTCCTAATTTTAAAGTCGGTTCCATTTTTCTCTGCTTGTTTCTGGTTTGGAAAAAGCCTTTTGTAAATTATCTCTGCTTTTAATATCCGTCTTCAAGATTGAGGTCCAAATTCAGTTCTGTTAGCATCTTTGAAGACACAGTATTTCACAATTCACAATAGCGGTACTTCGAAACCCAGAGCTTATAGAATACAATAGCAAAATCCAGTCGACTATCACCTGTTCAAGAGTCCCATCGAGTTTCTCACGCCCGCAACAACAAAAAAACGGGTTAAATCCGAAATATAAAGAAATATCTACTTCTTTCGTCATTTTAACATCTTTTGTACGTTTTATGTATACGCGAAAGACGGTCCAAGATATACCATTGGGATCAAAGCATTATTCTATGCAAGATGTAAATAAAGTCTTCAGATTAATAACACCACCTTCCTCTTTCTTCTTCTTCCATAAACCACCTTCAAAACACCTATTTATTTCCAACATTCTATAAGATCGGTATTAAAACGGCACTGTTTACTTTTTAATTACTATTTTTATTGCTTAGATGGCTGGACGAGCTCTCAGCCCATTCGGTGTTAAGTGGTCACCGGAGCCCATAGACATAACCAACATAAATGCCGCCAAATTGAGACATAAGTTTTAAGTCCTTAAGTTAACTAAGTTTATTTTATGTACCATGCTCAACCAGTTCATTAACCAGCAATAGTTATTTGCGCGGAACAAGAATTATGCTTATAATCTTAGTTCATTGTATTTTTTGGTTACATTTGCATATTTTCCATATTCAGGTATTGTCCAATTTCTGAAAAGAGAACTGGATTGCAAGCCAACCTACACAAAAAGCGTAAAAACACCTAAGGTTTTTTGTTCAGAATTCTTTAAGAATAAATCTTGTTATTTGTACAACAGCATTGATAAGAGGATTACGCAGAGTACAATACCTTGAAAGGGCGTATTTTACGTGAAATCTGATGCGATTACGGGAGAAGGCATCTTTGGAAGGCTCATAGTAACCTCCGACAGCGTTTCTTATCGTAAAACAGATTGTGATTTATCAGCAAATTTTGTCACTGTTGTTGTTTTGATCATTTTAATTTCCAAATAAAAAAAAAAACTTTACATTGAAGAGCATCGTTGTTCCTCCAAAGTTAAAAAAGCCGTTAATATAATTAAAGTTAAACAATTAATTAATTAAAAATGGTTTTACCGTATTAATTCTTACTTACTGTTATAATAACATTTTAGATGAATTAAACAATCCAATGTTTCGATCGTATTGATGTTTTACAGCGTTGATAAAGTAAGATCGAGATTAATCAGTAAAACTCAGCGTGAACTCGATATTTATTTAAAAACAACTTTGATCAAGTACGATTTTCATGACTGATTCTTATTAAGGAAATATGATCTATTCCTTATTCTTATTTCTCCACTCATAGTACTACCGCAAGCAACAACCAAAGGACAGGTTGCCATCGTCCTTACGGATCCATCAGATCCAATAACCTTTGCATTAGACGCTTTCAGCTCTAACACGAGGAGCAGGCTTAGGGACCCCGGTAACCGTACTCGTCGAATTCGACAAAGAGTTCGCCGTGCAACCTAACCCATGAATCAGCTCGCTGAGTTTCTCGCCGGATCTTCTTAGCGGGTCGCGATTCCGTTCCGGTAGTAGATTCATTCGCGAAGCAGCTACTCTTGAGCTGTTAGGTCTCCTTCGGAGACGCTCGGGCAGCTGATAGCAAATCCCACCCCTTCTGGCTGAGCCTTTGCTCGCCCACTTGTCCTGGTGAAACTAGAAAGGCCTCCGGGCCACCAGTTAACCTTCAATTATAAAAAAAAAGGTTGTCATATTCGTCGAAACCTTCGACATGACGTTTAGCGTTTAGTTTAGTTTATTAGTCCGCTGTTTTGTTTTATTATTATTATTTTTTTGCTTAGATGGTGGACGAACTCACGGCCCACTTGGTGTTAAGTGGATACTGGAGCCCCTAGACATCTACAACGTAAATGCCGCCACCCACCTTGAGACATCAGTTGTAAGGTCTCACTTTTAACAGTACAATGGCTGCCTCATCTTTTAGACCGAAACGCAGTACTGCTTCACGACGTGGTGGTACCTACCCGTGTGGACTCACAAGACGTCCTACCAATAGTAATTACGCAAATTATAATTTTGCGGGTTCGATTATTATTATATGTTATTCCTTCACCGTGGGAGTTAATCACGAACATTTGTTAAGTACGTAATTCATTGGAAAAATTGGTACCCGCCTGCGGAATTCGAACACCGTTGCATCGCTACATACGAATGCACAGGACATTCTTAGTCTGATTTTCTCAGCGGGTCGCTGGTAACGGATCGTTAGTCTGATCCGGTGGTCTGAGGCACCAAGCAGCTGCCCTTAAGATGCTAGACCTTTCTCGGGGGCATTCAGGCAGCTCTTAGCAAACCTTTCCTTTCCAACTGGTAGGGTACTGGTAGCTGTCCCACCATCTCAAAAAAAGTTCGGGACATGTATATCCACGTTTGATAAAAATAATATGCCTAACTTTATATGGGAAGATCTTTACTTCTGAACGAAAAACATTTAAGTGTTAGATCTGTGTAGTAAAGGGTATTTAAAAGTTTAAGAAATTATAAAATAAATAAATTATGAAGTACATATACCTACATAATTACTATAATGTACTTTCAACACAAAATCCTGATTCACATAAACTAATGTAATTTTTATTTGAACAAATTAAGGCTGAGCTCATAAAAGGTATTTTTCAAATTGATTTTAACCTGTGCGCTCACTGGAATAGGCCCGACACACACGGGCAGGTCGCGTGTGTGACGACAGCCGACACGCGCGTCAAGTTAAATATTATATTGTACGAAGCTGCAGACGTACGTCTATGTTTTTTAATAGCATTGAAGTATCCAGAGTTCGAAGTTAAGTGAGCTGTGATGGTGTTAAGCATTTTTTGTTAATGTTTTTAAAAATAATTGGAACATGTAACCTTGGAAATGAATACAAATTATGACAATATTATTACGAAGCGCGTATATTATTCAAGTTATTTTACTTTACTTTGGATTTGTGGATTCAACTAAGCAATAAAACCCAGTGATGAACCTGATGTTCACAGAAAAAATACCGATTTTTTTTAAACAAGCAATTTAAAATCGATAATGATCTACAATATCTACTCAGTACTAGTATGTTATGTACAAACGTAATGTAGCTTCACTAATGCTAATCCATGTACAGAACCGTCCCACGGTCCTAATATCTGCGAACCCTTCCCCTCTCGCGGGCTCGTTCACACCGCTACTCGAATAAAATTGCGTTTCCTAATTGTCTCACTGCTTCCCACCGTGCGCCGGACACGAGGCGCTTTTAAATTACTACGCTAAACATTCAAGTGATTTTAATCATAAACACAATGCAAAAAAGACTGTTTTCACGTAGCAATATTTGCGATTAAGAATCAGAAATATTAACATCATTTATTTCCCCTAACGATAAGCGATACTTTCTTATGCCTTATCGCACAGAGCTCAAAATTGCATATCAAAAATGCAGTTTCGATTTCGTTCAACTAAATCAGTTGTTGCTTACTGCGCGGGGTATAGAGTCGAAGTTAGTTTTTTGTAGATAAGGGATGGTTTGGATAGGTCGGCTTGTGTCGCACAGGGAGGCGGCACGCGGCACGCACTCCGCGGCGCTCGACCCACGCGCGTGCACGTGTCGGTTGCTGCCGCGACTTCCTCGACCGTGCGCACGTAGCTTTACTTCGCAATCATGAAATTATTACTGACCCAGATAATTTTTTCAGGCCAAAAGAATTTGTGTTAATTGATAACGTTTAGTGAATAATAACTATTTCAAATTTTGGAACTTTTTCGAAGAACTTTCGATAGTTTTTGTGATGTGTTTTGTAAATTTACTAAAACTTTAAAGTTCTTCATTACTACTGGCTTGTGAGTTTTCCACACAAAGCTGTTTTAAGCGATGGAATCTTATCATCACCATCGACACATGGAGCAGAGTAACCTGCAAGGTCAAACTCAGAGTTCTCAGTGGGGCTATGGGTCATGGGGTCCACCGGCCCCTGCGCCGGCGCCACCTCCTCCGACCTCACGCAGTAAACGGGCACACTCTGAAAGCGAAGACGATGCTTTCTCCGAAGAAAGCAGTAAGGATGCGCAGTAAGTGATCACATCAAATATAATAACATTTAAATTATAAAAATAATTTAATTACATAGTGACAAATTAAATTAAATTATATGTTTTTATCGTGACAGGATAGTTGCAAAGATCTTATTTCCAATTAACATAGTGTGACATCTCATGAAAGGCTCGCCATGTAAAGTACGCAATATTGTAATAATTAAACATTAAAAAGGTGTAATATTTTAATTAAATTACGTCATCAAGGGCAAATAACACGATATTATCCTTAAATTTGTTTAGTAACAGAGGTACGGAACAGTTCTGAAAGCAACCAGCTAAAGAAACTGGCTTCCACATCTTTCCTTACTACACATTTCAAAACACACATAAAGAAAAACAGTAAAAAAAATCAAATAAGTAAAGTAATGAAAATGTTAAGTGAATTTTGTATTATGAATTTATGTGTATTTGGTGTGCGTGTTGTAACGTTATTATGTTTAGTTTCAATAGAGCAATGTACCTACACTCTACAAATTAGTTGATTGACAAAATGTCATTTTCGAAATTTCATAAAGTCCATACTTTAATGTGGTTTGGTTTAAGCTGCTACGCTTTTCTAAAGTTAATTTACATTCATGGAAGTCGCCTCGTAACCGAAGGCTACGCCGCGCGACCGTAGACAGCGCTACGAAATGTTTAATTAAAGCACAAAAGAACATTATACTAATCAATTACAATGAACGGTTATCTTTGTAATTATGTGCTAATAATCGGAATTTAGTATTGTAAAAATTATAATACTTTGCCGTTCTGAGCTTCTAAAGCTGAGCCTGCGGTAAAATGTCGATAAAAAAATTAACTCACATTATATGAAACGACCCGCGCGCCATCTCCATTTTTCTTACTTTATTAATAAGGAAATATTCTCAATTAAGCATAAACTATAACTGTGCAATGTTTTAATCTTATCTTATATCTTTAAACGAGCAATTCTTGTATATAAATTTAATTATAATCTGAATCTCGGAAACGGCTCCAACGATTTTCGTAAAATTTAGTATACAGGGGATTTCGGGGGCGATAAATCGATTTAGTTAAGATTTATTTTCAGAAAATGTTGTTTTATTCGTGTTTTCAATCATCAACTTTGTCGATAACCAACTTAAACATAAACTTTTTTTTTTTATTGAAAGATAAGAAATAATATAATATAATATCAATATTATGTAATTCGCAATTAAATACAATTTCTAAAAAAAAGAATATATAAAAAAAAAACGACAAAAGTACCGAAAAATCGGTCATCCTTTAGTCTATTCTAATGAACGAAGCGCGAATGCTCACACGCACGCATGCAACACGAACGGACAGACAAAATCAATACTCGTCTTAAATAAGTTCGTTTTTACATGGAGAGCATCTTACAGCCCGCGTGATCTTAAATACCATCGCATAAACAGTGGCAATGCCAATGACACAGCTGTGTACCCCTTCTTCTTCTTTTTCTCCATCTTATCCGACTAGGTGGGGGCACAGCTAATTTTTCTCTTCCATTCTCTTTTATCAGCCGTCATCTCAACACGCATTCCTCTCTCTCTCTCATATCGTCATTCAATCTGCGTACCCCTGTAAATATACAAATACTGCTATGCTATATTTTTACATTTAAAGTTGAACGATCCCCGTTGTTTCTCCAAGGTCACCCGGGGGGGACTCTTGTCAATTAATGACAAGAAAAAGGCGACGCGGCGTGATAGAGAAGAAACGCAGAGATCGGATCAACACATCTCTTACCGAGCTGAAGAGGCTAGTGCCTGCCGCGTGCGAGAAGCAGGGCAGCGCCAAGCTAGAGAAGGCGGAGATTTTACAGCTGACCGTGGACCATCTCAAGATGTTGCACGCTAAAGGTTAGAGTAGCACACTAAATATTTTCTTCGATTATGGCGATTTTTTCTGGTGGTAGGACCTCTTGTGAGTCCGCGCGGGTAGGTACCACCACCCTGCCTATTTCTGCCGTGAAGCAGTAATGCGTTTCGATTTGAAGGGTAGGCCAGCCGTTGTAACTATACTTGAAATCTTAGAACTTATATCTCAAGGTGGGTGGCGCATTTACGTTGTAGATAGATGTCTATGGGTTCCACCAGGTTAACACCAGGTGGGCCATGAGCTCGTCTACCCAACTAAGCAATAAATAAAAAAAGAATCATATACATAATCAAATACCACTTTTACAGGTTAACCTCGGGTTCATTATTTTCATTTCATTATTTCCGGTATTTCGAATTCTTTACAGTTTTCGTGGTCACAGACGGAACACTGTAATTAAGATCTTCTGACCGATACAGAGCTTTGAAATAGTCTAGACAGATGTACATCGCGATGATTTCACGACCAGTATGGTGTAAAATAATTACTGGAGATCATAAACATCTTTTTTTAGATTTTTTCCTACTTATTCGCTGGTAGCCTAAGAAGCTATTCTAGCTAATCATAAACATCGCAACGTGATTGCCTACCTTGAAACATGAGGTCGTTGGGTCATTTGTACTGTATAATGACTGTCTCAACCTTCAAATCAGAATACATGATTGTTTCGCGAGAGAAATAAGCAGGATGGCGGTACCTGCCCGTGCGGCATTACAATGTGACTTACCACCCGTAAAATAGTTTTTAAGTAAATCAGCAAGAGCCCCATAGGTATGTCAGTATGATCCTAATTGTAAATTCTGTTCGTCCCACGGATTTGCTCCAAGAAACTAATGGAAGTGAACCTACATCTCTTCTTAATTTTTTATACATAAAAAAAGTTAATTGCGGTAACCTGCCAGTTAACCGTTAGCTTCCGTTTCCTCTCAACACAAAAGACGTCCATAACGGTGTTGCCAAAATTATAAAAAGCAGAAAAGCAGAAATAATAAAAAACAGTATTCTATTCAAAAAAATACAGTTGCTCTCGCTCAAAAAGGTCTCTTCAATATCTCGAAATAAAAATAAAACGTTACTTCGTCAGTAGATCGATTTAGTTAATAGTGAAAATTTGTTTGGAAATTTTTATTCTTCCGCAAATAATGCTCTTAAAACTCAATTAATATTGCTGATACATACAACGATTTAGTATAAGCTTGGGAAGTCATTGATGAGATAGAGAAGACGAAAAAAACACGATTTCTCAATGAACATAATTGTATTTATTTTTTCTCACGAATATATTAACGAAAATTATACAAGCAGTTGCAATTCAATTATTGGAGCATAAAAGTAATTTCATAAATTAATAATTCTCGTGAATATGAGGACAACATAACAGACTTCTATAATTTTTTGCACAATAAAGGGCTAGAGTCGATGTACTCGTGGTCAGTTAAAGTCACCTCTGTGCTTGCTATTTTCACTTTGTCAGGCCGTGTTATTCTATTTCCTGTGCGTTATGAAAGAGAAAAAAAAAGAAGATATTTATTTAAACATAATAATATCCTTAATAGGTTTGTAAACTCAAATATCACACGAAAATTCCTGTTTTTAAAGTTAATGCGTAAACTTGCAAAATCTACACAAGTGAAGTATGTATATTTTTTGCCCGAGGAGTCGTCCTAAAGATACCTGAGCAACGGGAGCAAGCGTCTAATTAAAACCCACAAAAACAGCCCACATGGCGCGTCCGTAGCCACCTACACGGGGCCACGTTCCGGGTTCCCACGGTTCGTTTCCGGGTCGGGCGTCGAGCAGGTGCGCATTACTGCACACAAAGTTGCGATGCTTAAAGATATTTTACGCATTTCAACGTAAAAGGTTGACTTACATTCAGTAGCAGTGGCTACCGTTAGCATCGGTGAGCACACTTAATAAGTTTTACTTCAACAATTTACAACTCTACTACCGTTCTCGCGACATAATCAATTTTATGCAATAAAAAAAATTTCCATCTTTCTCTAGCATGAGCGTTAGAAGGGGATGTACGGTCCGTTAAGTGTCCAACAGCTGGTGACATCTAATACATAATGTATGCACATGAGCATTTCTCAAAATTATTGCACAATAGACTTTAGCCTCTGTCCCATTTTTTTAATATTTTGTTCCGGCTAATATATTAGATCATTACTACTTTTTATAAATTGTGTAAGCAGTAAAACTACTCTACTTATTAGAAAGGAAAAAAACAGACATAAATACAATGAGATTTTTTCATTAAAAATATATATCATAAATCAGCTTCAACCAGTTGTATGAAAAGTGCAGTGTCCTAATCTCAATATCTTACCAAACCATCGATTTCTAGTTGAATGGACATGGGCATTGCATAAATATAAAATATTATTTATTTATAGCCATAAGTCTCAATTCATCCTAAAACATCCTTTTTAGCATTACTTTATAATTAAATTTTTAATTAATGATTTTAACTTGTCCCGTAAAAAGTTCCACCTAGAAATTCCAGTTTTTGTTACCATAATTTTGAAGAAATATGAGAATCGATTAATACAATTATATTTAGAATAATGGTAGCACTAGCCGGCTTGACATCCGTCTTGTTTTAATTTCGACTAGTTCTTTCTGGTGCCGGTACGAACGGTAAAAGCCAATATTTAAGCTAGCGGTCAGAAAAAAATTCCACCTTTGTTACTCAAAAAACATAGGTAAGTGCAGATTTTATTGTTATTTCACTTAACCTACTATTAAAGCTCCCATTCTTGATTTCGTTAATCAAATCGAAATAAGAGTAATCGTGTGCGTTGCATGTGTTTACAAATAAAATGACATGTTGTTCTTGATTTGTTACTTCTTTTTTTGTTACTTTTGTGTGGTAACGTATAAATGGAAAAGAGAGTAACAAAATAGGAAATCATTAGGCTGAGTATATATAATATATTATTTAACTTTCTGTTAAAAATAATTATAACATAATTATTACAACTATGTACAACGGCGTCGATTTCTTTGTTTTGTTGTTGTACTATTACAGATGTGTACTATGAAATAGATTGGGAGGTTTTTGTTAGTATTTTTCTATCAGTTTTATTAGTTTATTTAAAAACAAATACGGCTTTTAAATATCTGCTTGTTTTAATCTAAAAGTGAGATCATGCTAAAGAGAGAACTACTGCATGATATTCCTTCTGATGTGGTGGGCTAAATTTCAAAATATCTGTTGTTCTGGGTAACATAAAAAAGGGTTCTTTTACACTAACACTATTGCTGTTGATTAAAAATACAATGATATGCATATTGTTTGTAACCTACATCGGTTTTGGATTAAACAACAATTAGGATTGATCAAAAAGACCATCAACTGCTTGAGCATGGTTACGCTTAATTTTGTTACAGCTCTCAATAAAAATGCCTCTAACCTCTGCTGAAAAAATGAGGCGGTACCGCGAAAGACTTAAAGAAAATCTAGAAAAGATGGAGGAGCAGCGAATACGAAACATAAAAATGATAAAATCTAAATATTTATTTAAATCACTAAATGAGATGTCAGAAGACGAAAAAAATAAACAAAGACAAAAGTGGTGTGCCTGTATATACACGTTGGCCTATCATGGCCTTTTTCTTCGACACATTTTATCAAGGCACCGATATGTTATTTCAGATTCGTCTAACAATCCGCTGCATTTTGTATCAAGTATGAACGCTGAAGAAATAAAATTTTGTAAGCAGCGGCTTGGCTCTGCCCTTGGCATTGCTGAAGTCCATGGGCGACGGTAACCACTCACCATCAGGTGGGCCGTATGCTCGTCTGCCTACAAAGGCAATAAAAAAAAAAAAAAAGAAATAAAAATATTATTACGTTGTCCATTTTTCTGGTGCCAAAGATGTGATTATGATTTATACGATCACTATCCAGCCGNTACATTTGCGTGTATACGGCTATCCCTAGTAGTATTGTAAACAAACTTCGTTGTCACTTCACTTCGCTCGAGGCAGGGTAATTAAGATTAGTGTTTACAGAATGCCAAATCAAGGTCATTCCATTGCGAATGCGAAGTGATGGAGAATTTCGTAGTGAGATGCGAGTTCTTGTTTGAATTTTAGAGAATCGCACGGCTGTTTTGACACCCCGCGCCTTTTACATTGGAATGAATTACTTTGTTGATAATTTAAATTTATAATTATTTGATTACATACTTTTTTTAAATTAATATTTACGTTTTGTTATAGTAATATAGCTTGGCTATTTACTACGAGTAAACTATGTTTTCTGCTTTCTAAGTACATATAATTTTATTTCTATATCAAGAGATTATTTGTACAACAATCATAAGCCACACAGTATCACTTTTCACGACTTTTAAAAGATCTTAAACAAACAAAAAAAACGGTTCCTAAAACATTCTACTATCAACCCTATTACCATTAAATAGAATTCAAATAATGTTTCACTATTGCAGATTGATACAAAAGCATATGGTCAAGTTTAGGGTCTGTCATTCAATTGGGTCAGGTAGTGAGCCTTATACCTTATACCTGGCGCCACAGGAAACCAATTATAAACTACTCAGTACATTATACTGCAGTCATTAGTTACGTCCTCTGATCCACTGCATACGGCGTGTCCTGGCTGGCACAGGTACCACATCTTCATAACTCTGCCGCAGTGCAATCAAAAGCTCCGGATTGAGTGCGTCGGCAGATATGACAAAGCTATGAGACTTCATTGTTTAAAGTTTTTATTTATTTATTGCTTACATGGTTGGATGAGCTCAGAGCCCAACTGTTTTTAAGTGGTTACCGGAGCCCATAGACATCTACAACGTAAATGCGCCGCCCACCTTGAGATATGAATTCTAAGGTCTCAGTATATTTACAACGGCTGCCCAACCCTTCAAACTGAAACGCGGCACGGCAGAAGTAAGCAGGGCAGCAGTAGACATTAATGTTTTTATTTCTCTAAATACTGCAGTAGCAGCCTCCTAACTTCATATGTGATATGGACTTATCTACTTATATTCGCTAATAAAAAAATTTAACTGATAGCAATTATAAAAAATAGCGTAAGTACCCACAAATAATGGTAATTCGCATAGATTTGCTATCAAGCTCTTATCATATCGTGGCGGGGTGCGTGGGAAAGAGGGTGGCTGGAGTGTCCCACCCCACACCCCCTGTAAAGCTCACTGTAAGTGAATTATGATAATTCCGACTGTCCCCAAAGATAGCATAAATGTAAATTTATACTTCATTGTTGATTATCACAGAATTTATAAAAATAAGTATTTAACAGATTTTTCATCTTAAATTTTTTTTATTGCTTAAGTAACACACCCACTTAAGTGGCTGTGTGGCGAGCTCACGGCCCAGGTGCTGTTAAGTGGTTAACGGAGCCCATAAACATTTTTTATTTATTTATTGATGTACAAAACAAATTACAATCATTACAGTACATATTAGCTAAATCGTACAAGTATTACCTAGCTCTAATCTGGATTGCAATCTCAGCGTGTGTATCTGCACTCAGCAAACCCGTATTAATGTACATAGCTTTGGCTATTGAATACAAAATGACAAATAAGAATTAAAAACTACAAATAAAAATAAAATTACAAGTTCCAGAAAAAAGAAAAACAAAACAAAAAAATGTTGTAGCCGCCACCCACCTTGAGATAGGAGTTCTAAGATCTCAGTATAGTGAACTATAATATAATTGACTATACAAATTTTTCGTGGTAGTTAGCAGTTCGCAACTGCAATTGTATTAGTCGTGTCTCCAATCCGAGAGGAGCTACATAGGTTCAACAAAATCTAAGATTACAAACGTATAATTAAAATCATATCAAAGCTCGGGTAGGTACTTAATCTGCATCTCTCATATCCGGAGCACGCGCTGTATTGTGCGCTCAGTGACAGGCGGAAGCGAGTAGCGAGAAAAGGGTTGTCACACCTGCGTTCCGGGCGCACAAAAAAATTGTGTTATTATTATAAATAGTAATGGTTCTGTCGGTACTATTTAGGTAGTTTTGCCGCAAAATTAGTCAGCAAAACGATGTTCCGCAATTTTTGTTATAATAACGTGGTTCTCCTTGATACATGAATTCAGAGGCTAAATTTGATGTTTCAACTTTTTCGTAATTTAAATAACGAATAATAACAAAATCCTAATAAATACATTTAACTATGATAAATATTTTGTTTCGTAAACACTTTATAGTGTTCCTATAAACTTCTCCATTAGTGTATCCATCTTAATAATGTTCGTTAAATCGAAAATTTATTGGAGCGATCTCTAAAACTGTAGCATATAAAAGACATCGAGGAACCGGAAGAAAGTAAAAACACAATAAAGGGGAAATCAATATTAGAATGTTTTATTAAAAAATAAATGAATTCTATAGATGTCTTAATAGATTTGAATTAATGACAGCTAGGCCATTACAGATCCTGGTAAATCCTAACGGCGAGTGGGCCGTGAGCTCATTCACTCATCTAAACAATATAAACTACATAATATGTATTATTCGAAACACTTAAAATTATTAAAGAAGGGTCAGTTTTGGTCTCTTCTACAAGTCGCGAAGACTTGTTTACGAATCCCGATCTCTCGCATACTCTTTGTCTGTGACAACGACATTAAACTTTACAAACTCTTGAAAACTTAAAATCTAATAGTTAATACATTTCTAGTTTGGTTTCGAGATAAGCCCAAGCAAAAATATGGGGCGTTATAAGAGAAGAATGCTCGTGACCAAGGATTTAGATTTTATACTCTAAAATAAATGATGATGGGACTCGTACAATTTTATATAACAAAATAAAGTGGCAATTTCGTTGAAGTGTTTGATTTGTAGTTATATGTAAAAACAGTAACTGTTACCCGCGACTTCGCCGCGTGGTCAAGAAAATGTGCTAATATATTTTTTTAAATATAATAATATAGTTTCCGGGGGTAATAAGAGTTTTTTGGGAGGAAATGTAATGTGATGTGAGTGGAAAAATGTATGTCACTCTCCTGACCTAACTCTATCACTTTAACAAAAACAAGACAGTCCATTTCTTCGTTTCGACGTAAAAGAAGGACAAACATACACCACTTTTAAATTTATAATATTAGTGTGGATAATAATTAAATATTTCATGGAATGCACAATGATCGAGCAATTATTCCACTTTGGTAATAAGCTGCTTAAGCGATGAATATTGGCTATCTATGGCTGATTTGACTGTCTATAGGCGACTGTGATCAGTCACCATCATATGGTGGTGGATTAGAAGGCAATGAAAAATCATTGTTTACCTTTAATCGTTGTATCCAGATAATATGGCACAAAGTCACCCTAACTTCTGTTAGGTATCTTATACTAGTCACCCCTTTACCTTACTCCAATAGCCCAGTACCCTACCCAAACATCTGAGACCTTCGATCCAAATAGAAACGATCAAGTGATCTTTACTGACATTATAGGGTGCTACGGCTCAACATGTTTTTGTTTTTTATCGGAAGAAAACCGGAAATATGGGGTTCCCGTTACGTTTTTTATATCTTTATCCCGCAAATACAATTCACTATTATCTTTCTCTGTCTTCCAGAGGGCTGCGTTGAATAGCCTGTTTTGTACTTTGATGTTTAAGATGACGATTCTTTTGAGAACAGTTCATTTAAATGCAAGCTTCACGTGTATTGCTATTTGACTCTAAAAATGGGGTAGAATATATTTTAATACGTATTTTTTTGTATAATAAGACAGCAGATGTGACCAATAAATAATCAGAATTTTGCACAAATATTTTTGTCACTCTTTTGGCTGTAGCTATTGTAAAGAATTCATTCTTCCTATGAGCCAACAGACGTTTACTGCTGCTTACTGATGGTAGGACCTCTTGCGAGTCCGCACGGGTAGGTACCACCGCCCTGCCTTTTTCTGCCGTGAAGCAGTAATGCGTTTCGGTTTGAAGGGCGGGGCAGCCGCATACTTGAGACCTCAGAACTTATATCTCAAGTGGGTGGCGCATTTACGTTGTAGATGTCTGTGGGCTCCAGTAACCACTTAACACCAGGTGGGCTGTGAGCTCGTCCACCCATCTAAGCAATAAAAAAAAAACATAGACCTCCCTCAAGCCTCGCCACAAAGACCGCTCATGCGCTGCCTGCTTCCAGCGGATCCCCGCAAACCTCAATGGGTCGTCGGTCCATCTTCTGGACTACCCAGGACTAGCCTACCCACGCTATGAAGAATTCATTACATTGATTTAATAATAAAGTAATAAAATAAAATTTTCATTCTAATCTTTTGTCAAGGAAACCGGATATTTTTCATGTTCATATGGAAGTCAGATTTCCGGTCGTGACATTGTACTGATATGTATGGGTTACGGTAGCCGCTTAATACCAGGTGGGCCGTTAGATGTTATCGATGTATGCTTAGCACAATATAATTTTTGAAGTCTTGTTCCACTTCAAGTAGTTTCAGTATTTTAGAAATGTTTAATAACATGTTTATATTTTTACAGGTCTGGACACATTTGCCTACGACCCTCAGCGATACGCGATGGACTACCACAGCATCGGCTTTCGAGAATGTGCAGCCGAGGTCGCGAGATACCTCGTTAGTTGTGAAGGTCTCGACATCCAGGACCCTCTGCGTCTTCGTCTCATGAGCCACCTCCAATGCTTTGCCGCGCAACGTGAGCTGGCAGCCAAGTCCACGAACTGGGGCTACCCTCAATACCCCACACCCGTGGCTCCTCAACCCCAGCATCCGACCGGTTACACGGAGCTGGGACACAGACAAGACTTACCTATAACAACTGCTTCGACCACCGTGACCGCTCCGGCGATTGCTGCACCTTTGTCCGCAGCTCCAAGTTATCCACACTACCCTCCCGGACCTCCAGCACCACCGGCTCCACCCGGCCCTCATCCGGCGCCGCCAGCCCCGCATTACCCTACTCCGTACCCTCATCCGCCACCCCACCACCAGTATTCACAAAACAGCTCCAAGCCCTACAGACCGTGGGGCGCGGAGTTAGCTTATTAATTGTGTATTTAAAGTGGAGTTTGCGCTAAGTGTTTGTAGTACAATTAAGCGCGTGTCATCTGTTTTTATAAACTAACTAGAAATCGATATGAGACATTTAACCAAAAAAATAGATTTCGTCGAATATTAAACAGTTTCTTTGCCAGAACACTGTTGTTCAGTGTGCTTCGTGCGAGTTTTTTAACGTTCTCGATAGCGTAAAAGTTAGCTCATATTAGTAAGGAATGGGAACGTTTGCCTACGTTTGCCGTTAGGGGCGCTGTTCCAACTACATACAATACTGGCTTAACTTTTACGCTATCGAGAACGTTAAAAAACTCGCACTAAGCACACTGGTCTCATAGATGTTCAGTGGCGGAGGATAGCGGTTCCTACCAGTGTAGTTACCACTCAAACACTGGTAATAGTTGGTTTATTGAAATACGTGACAGGCAAACGTTGAGGGATCTCATACCTAAAGTCAAAATTATAACAAGAAAATCTTTACCGAGATGTATAGAATATAGTTTTATATACAAATGAAAATATTTTATAAGATTGTGTGATATTAAAATTAAAGATATTTACATACATAATATGTGTTTGACAGAAACGTGAAGGTCAAAATGTCGAAGAGAAAACTTAAATGAATACGGAACAAAATAGTTTTAGGGCCATAGGACATTTTGATGTGTTTTTGCAAATATTTGGGGACCAAAACGAAGCTTTAACTATGTGTTTGTTGAATGTGAGATTTGCTTTGACGATTTTATGTCAAAGGGACGTCGCGGTCTTTTGACGGACTTCCTACCAATTTAAAAATATCTTTGAACAAATGGTTGTGAAAGATTCAATTATTATAATGTACGTATTAAGTATTTTAAAGATTTAAAAAAAAAGGACTGAATTGCTGATCATATATTGCTGCATACTTAGAACTATCAAAAAGTTACTTTAGCTAAGCACTTATCGATAAACCGAATCATAATAGTTTTAATGCTAGGGATATATTGTTATGTTGGAAGCCTCACATAGTACTACAGGTTATATGGTACATAGTACATTCAATATATTCTAAACTTGAACTTTACTTATACAAGTCATTGTGTTTTCAGTGACCTTTAATAATAGCTATAGTTAAGATTGTTCTTTGCTTCAATTGCGAAATAAAACAGAATGAAATATTTTCTTTATTCAGTCACTCTTTTGAATGTCTCATTAAATTTTTGTATATTTAGTTTCAAGAAATAATTTTCGATTTTGTTTTGTAAATAATATTTTTTTATTTGTATATACGTGCGTGATCTAAAAATAGACAAAGGGTGCGAGAGAATAAATTATTATTTTTAATAAAACTTGGGATTTTTCTTCATAGTTTATTATACATAGAAGTTCGTTTTTTATGGCTTAGATACGGAGTTACTGGAGCCCATAGACATCTACGACGTAAATGCGCCAACCACCTTGAGATATAAGTTCTATGGTCTCAGCATAGTTACAACAGCTGCCCTACCCTTCAAACCGAAACGCATTACTGCTTCACGACAGAAATAGGCAGGGCGGTGGTACCTACCCGTGCGGACTCACAAGAGGTCCTACCACCAGTAATTACGTAAATTATAATTTTAAGGTGGACGAATCACAAACCGTAGTTGTGATAAATTGTAGTTACCGGAATTTAAATTCTGCACGCGGGCTCCCCTCCCCATACTTGTCGCTGTTATTCGCTCGGCTCCGATGCTGTTGGCATTTCATTAAATAAAATTAAACTAAACTCGTAACCTGAAACGTGACGTAGAAATCTCGACTGAATCGTTTAATCGCCCGCATGACGTTACTACGTTTGTGAAGTCGTCGTGGCCCAAAGGATAAGACGTCCGGTGCATTCGTATGTAGCGATGCACCGCAGTGTTCGAATCCCGCAGGCGGGTACCAATTTTTCTAATGAAATACGTACTCAACAAATGTTCACGATTGACTTCCACGGTGAAGGAATAACATCGTGTAATAAAAACCAAACCCGCAAAATTATAATTTGCGTAATCACTGGTGGTAGGACCTCTTGGGAGTCCGCACGGGTAGGTACCACCACCCCGCCTACTGAGACCTTAGAACTTATATCTCGAGGTGGGTGGCGCATTTACGTTGTAGATGTCTATGGGCTCCAGTAACCACTTAACACCAGGTGGGCTGTGAGCTCGTCCATCCATCCAAGCCATAAAAAAAAAAAAAACGTACATGTAATTCAATTAATATTAACTTACCTCTGTAAATTAATTACATGATTTCGCATACAAATAACTACCGCTAAACGAGTTCGTCACTAAGCATGACGGTGACATTAAGCACAGGTGCGAAGGTAACTGTTCAACGTCGTTCAGTGTGACGATGATGGGGTGAATACCACCGATGCGTAGACTAGGAGCTAGCTGCAACCTGTTGATCAATAACCATTTTGAAAAGGTCGATAGCGATTTATTTAGGACATTATTTTGTCCTGTCATTTAAGAGATACTAGTTTGTAATATTTTCTGAGGTCTTCGTGAATTGTCGATGTATTTAGAAGTACTTTCTTGAAAACACTAATATAAAAATGCTAACAAGAGAGTTTGGCTTACCGTATGTTAATTATGATTAGCCTTCGTGGCGTGATTAGCCTTCGTGATTAGCCTTCGCGGCTTTGAGCGCGGTGACTGAATTAAGAAATTCCGTAATGAAAATAAAACCTAACACCCCCACTCCCCCTATCGTGTAGCTCGCGTTTAAAACATTCGCACGTTGCGCTTGTGTAGTGTTTACGAATAAGCGCGCGGCGTGACGTCGCACTGCATGAGCATCATGAAAAGTCTGCCCATCTCTCTCTCGCGCGCTTTAGCTTATGAGTTTAAAGGGGACAGTTAATGTTTTGCTTTTGTTAATGTTTATAAATATAGCGTGGTCTCATTTTATTATTGTTTTAATATTAAATTATTATTGTCTAATTATAATTGCATAAGCTGATAAAAAATGCTACGCAATAGCTTTACCGCGGCAATCCCCGAATGCCACACGTGTTTTTTTTCACTTGCCAAATCAACTTGAGATACGAATTTTAAATCTCAGTTCTATAGAACGGCTGCTTCACCCTCCAAACTAATAAATAAATAAGGCAATAGTGTGTATCATCAAGTGAGCCGAGAGCACTAACTCACTAGTCCATAGAAATCTCCTAGTGAATGCGGCCACACCACTTGAACCTGTTAGCAAACCCCATCCCCCTGGCTGAGCCTTTGCTCGCCCACCTGTCCTGGTGAAACATGACATCATAAATGGCTTGAACTCTATATCGTATTCGGCTTCAGTGTGCTTATTGCGAGTTTTTTAACCTTGTCGATCGCGTAAAAATTAACTCAAAAATTTATGGAATTGGAACCTTTGCCTATGTTTGTTGCTAGGGGCGCTATTTTCAACTTCATACAAATATGAGTTAAGCTTTACGCTATCGAGAACGTTAAAAGACTCCCACTAAGCACCCTGTTTCGTCCGCGCCGATGATCACCTGTAACAACTATCTCGCTGATCGTCCAAAGTACAATTACATCGTAGTTATTTCTGATACGTTACTTCATTTAATTACTGATATCCGCGTTTCATATCACATCTGCCGCAGAGCTACCATATCTTTTGATTTCAATATCATTTTTTTAGTATCTAAATTTCAAAGTAAAGCATATTTCGTTATTACCATATCTTACTAACATTCTAATATTTAACCTGTATTTGCTTTATAAAAAAACTAAAACACAACATGACATCCCAAACACTAACATCACTAGCTCCTTGTCCACATGAGGGTCAAACACGACCGTCCCACTGCACCAACTATGGGATACTTCCACCCCTGTGTTTCCCACGACCGCCGTCGCTTTCCTTCGTGAAATAAAACTATATTTGCGTCTCACTCTCGCATTACTTCCTCAGGAAGGGTGCAAAAACTTGACGTTTTTACTAGTTCGTGTGCTGATGGTTTTTTAGAAGCGTGTGTTGACCTTTATGTAGTGTGTTAATAATTTAATAAATTGATCACTTAGGGAATATTTTTGTTTAGGAATAAACAGTTTGAAGACTATACGCTACACGAAAACTAAGCGTCGGTGGTTTCTTGCCCTGAACTACGATTTCCGAACAAAAGGTGAACTTTGATCTTCTCGTTATTTACAGCGAATAGACTGGACACAGCAGAATTGGTTCCTAAAACAAATAAAATACGAAACACCCGTCTGTATTTATTATTTCATGAACCAAATAAAGTAATGTTCGTAAGTGTTCAAACTAGTCAGGCGTACGGAGACATATTTGAAATGAACACATTCAACCACGGAGACCGCACACATTACGTCCACCCACGCGGCGAAAAGGTCACATAATACACTTATCAAATATACATATTCTCTTTATGATTTTATTAAGAAGGTACTGTCTGGAACTAATATGCCTGTGTCTACACTGTCTCGCTGTACATTGAGTCATTGTGTCTCTAAGGACAATACAAGCTATATATTTCTCGATGTTGCAAGATATTTACTGGTGGTAGGACCTCTACCGGCGCGGGTACCACCACCCTGCCTATTTTTGCCGTAAAGCAGTAATGCGTTTCGGTTCGAAGAGTGGGGCAACCGTTGTACCTATACTTGAGACCTTAGAACTTATATCTCAAGTTGGGTGGCGCTTTTACGTCGTAGATGTCTATGGGCTCCAGTAACCACTTAACACCAGGTATGCTGTGAGCTCGTCCACCGATCTAAGCAATAAAAAAAAACATGGAATATTTGTAAATTCTGCTTTTTAGGTTTCCTTCTGAGAGAAGCGCCTTCTGAGCCCGCACGGGTAAGTAAAGCAATGAGGAGTAGATGTGATATTAAAAAGTGACACTTGGAATCCTATAGACACAGCTCACTGAGTTTCTCGCCGGATCTTCTCAGTGGGTCGCCATTCCGACCCGGTGGTAGATTCCGCAAAGCACTGCTCTTCTAAGGGCTAGTGTTAGCAAATTCTCTCAGGTTGAGCCCGTGAGCTCACCCATTCGTCAGGGTGTAGCTTAAATAGCCTCATAGGCTACGAGCGAATAGGTAGAAAAAAATATACTTGGAAATTCTGTTTAAAGGTGGGTCTCAGAATGAGTGCCCATTTAAGTTGTTGATGTCGGGGGACTCCGGTAACCACTCAACACCAGGTGGGTCGTGAGCTCGTCCACCCATATAAGCCATAAAAAAATTATAATAATAAATAGTACTTTACTCTTCCTCAACACCTAAGATAGCAACTGAAGGTGATACTTAGTCTTCATCTCGTGACGAGTCAATAATTAAATTAAACATGGTTTTATCTTCACGGCGCCGTTACTGATAAGGAGTAGACACGGTAATGAGCTTACAGTCACGTTTACTATTCTATACGTGACGTATGACATAGATGCCAAGAAATGGATTTTGTTCTTCCTGTTCAACCTGTTGTTGGTTATGATAAATGGAATGGTTAAAAAGTCCGTCCATTTAATTTGAAGTTTGACTTTTTGTCATTTCTCATTTCTCTTTTCATTATCAACGGCTATTTAGGTATACCCCCAAGTGCAACAAAGTGTTTTGTGTTGCACTGCATTGAAATGATTATTTTTTTAAAGGCTAAAATTTAATGTCGTAGCACTCTTTGACCTGGATACAAAATGTGGTGAACGCCATCATTAATATTTATGGTCTTCCAATCCTCGCTTAAAGTTGAAACATATTCAATCATTTGAAAAAAAAAATTGCTGAAAAACATTTATCAATATTTTTTCAATTTAAACCCAGTTTTGAGTATATGTTTAATATTAACTTTAGGACTTGTATACCCTATATAATATGTTGGTTTATTCAAATGTGATCGAACCACCGTTTTTTCATTCGTTTCGCGTTGTATAACGTATGGGTTACCAATATACTCGTAATGTAATTATGAGTGAGCGCCAAACTGTTACTGTAACATCGTAACCGTTTTTAATACTAAAATCACCTTTACTCGTGTGTTTACTTGTTTATTGTTTTTGTTTTACAAATTCCGATGTCCCCGACATCGTAACAGTAATTCTACGACTTCAGAAAACCTAAGAAATTACATTCCCAATATAGTTATGTTGTAATGATATTCGAAAATGTTCGACTCATGAAAACATGTGAAACTTCAAATTGATTTCTAAAAATATATCGAATAAACAGACCGTCTACAGAATACTGTGTAAATCAATTTCAGTGAAGTATATTTGAGATTGATATTGACATACGACGACGAACACTCTTCGTTTGATGGACAGAGACGGATTTATCTTAAATACCTCCCTAGGACAGATAAAAATAGCGCCCTTTTTCCCCCTACCTTTTCTAGTATCATCGAGGGGTTGTATTAGATTCACCGAGCGAGTAGGTGAGCTCACGGAGCTCAACCTGACGAATTCGCTAACACTATATAGCCCTAGCAAGAGCAGTGCTTCGCAGAATCTACCACCGGATCGGAATCGCGACCCACCGAAAAGATGCGGCGAAAAACTCAGTGGGCTAATGTCGCCAATAAATTGAGTTAGCGTTCGAAGCTTAATTTAAAACCAACAAAAAATAAAGTTCACATATCCTAATTTATTGTATTACTTATTTATATATTCAATGCGGTTACACTTCTTAAAGTTTTTTCTTCTTAAAGGTAATGGTGAAAAACTATTTTAGGGCACATCCTACATTGTACCGTCTAAAGCCCTTAACTTCATCAAATAAATCTAGCAGTTCAGAACGGCAGGCTACTCGTCTACCTGTTCAGACTCAGAAGTCGAAGTTAATTGTTGGAAGGCGTCTCTTGGCCGATTAGCTACGAACAAATATACGTCATTATATTCTAACTATTGTCGTTATACGTAACTATCACTTATTAGAACATATTATTACAATTATTAGATATTTGATAGAGTGTAATATTCGACATCCAACCTTTGGCCTTTTATGTCAAAAATATACTTTTCGCATGCTCGGAAACGAGTTCGCAAACCGCTAATACAAACACAGCACGTGCTCAAGAGCAGACTGGGACAATACGTTATTGTGTTCATCGTTTTTATCCCGAATGATTAGCGCTCAGCCTGTATCGGTAAAAACATGAATGAAAACTGGAAAAACTCGTTCTCAATATTACTTATTATCCGAACAACAAAACCGACAATAACCACTCTTTTATTTGAAAGTATTGGCAAAAATGTACTGTTGGATTTTTGTAAATAATTACTCACGGCTTATTCTGTATATGAATAACAAAACGAGCACGTTGTCAGCTTTATTCGGCTCAATGTTTTGGTGTCACACTGATTTTTGTCACAGAAGTTATTTATCGGTGTTTCTCGAGCACTGTGACATGTCCTTCTTTAAAAGAGGCTTGTGGAGAGTATTAAGCGGTAGGTAGCGGCCTGGCTCTGCCCCTGGCATTGCTGAGGTCCATGGGTGACGGTAACCACTCACCATCAGGTGGGCCGTATGCTCGTTTGCCTACAAGGGCAATAAAAAAAAAATTAGATGTGCTCCCGGTCTACCTTGCGTCTATTACCGTCCACCATAGACGTAATTATGTGCTAACGACAGCCATCTTAAAGCCATGTCGAGAATTGTTTAGTACAACTTGTCCAATCTGAACACACGACTGGTTCACAGCGGAAATTGGAGTAAAGTTACTATCCCTAAGGACTTATAATCGCTGCTTTCCGTGTGCAAGATACTATTGTCTGAGCTCGAAGGCAGACAGGAATGCTAGTGAACCGTTAAGTGACGATACGTTACCTCTGAGCACTCGTCAACGTGAACACTTTTAGAAAAACAAGACTACCTTATCAAAAATTACTTTCAAGTAGACTAAAAACGTAATGAAACGAAACATATCAGAGCTTTTTTTTTCCTACCTAAGCTGATAGCCTTGAGAGGCTATTTCAGTGTAACCTTAACTAGTAGGTGAGCTCACGGGGCTTAAACCGGGGTGATGCTAACACTGACCCTAGCAAGAGCCGGGCTTCGCAGAATATACCACCGGATCGGAAACGCAACCCACTGAGAAGATCCGGAGAGAAACTCAGTGGGCTGTGTCTATGGGTTAATTTGCTCGTCGAGCCCTTCGTCGCAAGCGACGGATTCGACGGGGACGGTGACCGGTGCTTGTGGTACCTAAAAGCACCGTTAATGGATCGGGAGCATCCGTAATTACGTGTTTTGGGCGACGTCGACTGTTTACCATTCGGTCTACAGGATCGGGTATGTAGTTTGGTATCAGCACGAATGACTATCGAAAAAGTATTCGTATCGCTATCGAGAAAAAAATTATAGGATTTAAACAGCGCCCCTACCGGCCGTAAAAAGAATTAATTTCAACCGCACGAATGAATTTACTTACTTTCGTTTCGCAATCGAATAGTCACGTTCTCGAAACTCGAAACTTATACTCATAAAGCACAAAAACGGCAACGTATTACGCCTCGAATACTATCATCTAATCATCTAACTAGTGGTCCCCTGGTAGGTAGTCGAAATTCGACTATAATTGATTGAAATTATAAGTTTGTATACTATTATGATTCTATTGTCAAAGACTATTTATTATACTTTTTAGTCACGGATTTCGCCAAGACTACAGTTTAGACAAATATTAATAAAGGCAAACAATATTTAATCTATTCTCAATTTGACCACAAATATAGTCTGTGCATAGCAATAAGAAAAGTTTGACAATAAACAAATAGTATGCATGCGTGTGTGTGTCAAATACATGGTAGTGTGTGTAATGTATTTTTTATGCCTAATTTATTAAAATATTATAACTCTGCACTCCTTTTCTATATTCTCTATAAGTATGCGCATACTCCTCCATGCGCGCAATTTTCGTAAAAAGGGTAACAAAGTTTTTGCTTCACATATTAATATATAGATGATCCGTTTTCGTATCGAGGACATTAAGAATTCGATAAATTTTCTTGCTTGACGTACAATACCTGGAAACTAACAATAACTCTGAGCCACACGTGCTTAGACGAACCTGTTTGACAATATTGATCCTTTACACTTCTGAAATGCGAAATAAATTTCCCCTTTGTCAAACAACCGGTCGGCACTGTTTATTATCACAAAGGGTTGAATAATCTGTTTTATTTATGGAGCGATAAGGGTTTTTGTGGCTCAGGGTAAAGTCGCTACAGTAAATACTATTATTCCCATTGATTAATTAGCGAATCAATGACCTTTGAGTAACATTGAATTGAATAGTGTAATGTTGTATAATGCTACCTTAATCTAGCGATGCGCATATACTATTAGCAAATTCTTCCTACCCCCTGTCCTCAACTACCCTAGGCGATAGGACAGTTTGGAGTGTAGGAAGACAAACAGGCACTTCCAAAAACTTGTTTGATTATCCTCTTCTAAAGCTCGTGTAGGTAGAGAAAGTTTTGAGACAAAAATATAGCACCCAGGCAGTCTGGGGCCAGCAGGAAATGAATAAAAAACATGTTTAACATCGATATATTTAAAGATTTATTTAATAGAAAAATATTTACAAACTTAGCTTTTGAGTGTTAAAATATATTTGGCATTCTCTTTGTGCTGTATTTTTGTTTTCTTATTACGAAATTAAACATGTATATTGGATATAATTTAACAAAACTTAATTCTAAGAAATCTATATCATAACTTAAGTTTAATTTTGTTTTATATTGATTTTAAAGTTAACACGAAATTTAGACGCTAAATACGCATCTAATTGCATCACACAGGTTCAATTTACAGTTAATTTGTATATTTTAGAAAACTTTATAAAGATGTTTGTTTCCTTATAAAATATAATTTAAAAAAACCATCGTCAATAGTGAAATAGCTCGATTAATCCTTCGAATAAAAATACATTATCATATTCGTCAATCACAAATGTATCACAAATGACAAAGAAAATGACGTCCAGAAATTGATACATAAAAACATACTCTCGAGCATAAGCTTTCCTATTTTTTGAAGTCAGCTAAAATAGGGATTAAAAAACTACAAAGAGATTTACTTGTAGAGTTATTCTGGAATTATTGAAAACTGATGACTTTGTAATCACATAAGAATTGTAGCTATGAGAAGAATATAAATATGTTTCAACAATTTTATGTCATTTATGTACGTTTAAAACTATTTGTATCCGGGGTGTAGTTTTCTTAAAAGGCGAAAAAGTATATCAAAGAATATTCCAAAACTTTTTTTTAGTGCAAGTTAGTTATTTATACGGTAAATCTAAATTAATCTAAATAGACATATAATTGAATTGTTTTATCGTAAATATTAAATACAAATAAAAACAAAATATCTACCGTATCAATTAGTAAAAAAATTATTAAAAAACGCTACAGAAATTTTACTAAACCTAACCTATTTTAAACTAAACTAAACCTATTTTATTTTCAGACCGTCCGTAACCACAAAAACTATGAAATTATCCAAACGTTGAAAATAATATAATAGAATAATGGCCCAAGATTAAACCGTAAAATTAGTTTAATTATTCCAATGATTAGCGATAACCGAAGTAGATGCTACACCACATAAAGTTTCTAAAGATATCCGTCCGCACGTTGTTCATAATGTACTAACTAGCTCCAGGCTTTCGTTGATGATATTCTGCGTGCTCTCGTCCTGTTCCAGGTCGCGGTCCGCGTCGTCGAGCAGGGTGTACTCCGTGCGGACGCTGCTGCTGTCCTCGCTATCGTTCACGTTGAAGTACGTGACTGTGGCGTGACAGACCCGCGCCGGACTACTCCTGGCCGAGTCATAAGCTGAATCCGTTCGCGATTCGTTTGTCCGGTAGCTATCCAGGCTGTCGATCCGCGAGCTATTGGAGCTGTTGTAGCTGTTGTAGTGTAAGGTCTCGTTGGTCAGTGGCGGTAAAGAAGTTCGGCAGCCACAGAATTTGTGAACGTCTATTTCTGAGCGCGCGTCGACCGTGCCGTTATACGAGGGTGAGCGAACCAGAGAGGGAGACACGCGGTTGCGGGAGCTCTTGCGGTGCTTGTTGCCTTTGAATAGCTTGAAGGCCTGTGAGGAAATAATCGTAATATTAGAATAAAAAAAATGCAAAACATCGTTGGTAATCAATCTATACTTAATATTATAAAACTGAAGAGTCTGTTTCTTTAAACGCGCTAATCTCAATAACTACTTGTCCGATTTGAAAAATTCTTTCAGTGTTAGATAGCCCATTTATCGAGGAAGGCTAGAGACTATATAACATCACGCTAAGACCAATGCAAGTCGGTTAAAAAGCGTGATTTTTGGTAAAATAACTCCTTAACATTCAATTATTCAAAAATATTTTCACTTTCTACGTAAATGAAAAATTTGGCGTTGTGCCAAAGTAACTATTCCACGCGGACAAAGTCGCGGGCAAAAGCTTACTAGCTTTTGTCCAAGTGATTGTATTATTTACTAATAATACAATCACTTCGTTTTAATAATAAAATAATGAGTCGACTGATGGTTTACTTAATTTTCGTATATTCTGATGAACTAATTAAAGTGCATTCTAAATCGTATGAAATTACAAAAATAACAATTAATATTGGCCAGTGTAACATAATGTTTTGCGTTTCCCACACTTCACAGGAGTCATATATTATTTCATGAGGTATTATTCGCTAAGCTCAAACGTCCAAAGTAAATTGAAAAGATATATTGAACCATCATTATAATAAAAGAGATCACAGCCGTGAGCTGTTCAAGGCAACCTCATACGGAGAGATTTTATTCGATAATTATTATCGTAGCTACTAATAATATGTTCAATTACATTAAATATATTCGGAATAAAGCTTGACACACACATGTACAAAATATACGTAGATAATTATATTATAAATACACATATGTATGTTAGTATCGGTAACATAAAGGAGCCTGGTATATAATATACGGACAGGCATCGAGCCACGTCAATACTGTAGCTGTTTTGTTTGATGTTTGTACCAATATTTGACATTGAACTATATACTATCTAAAGATATTCAGATATAGTGAACGTTTGATGTTAACCGACATAGCGTGCCAGGGGCGACATGACAGCTTGAACACTAGAATAGTTCTCGTAAAGTGCAACTTTATAAAAGCTGTGTTTAAAATTAAGCTCTCCGATGACTTCTATAGTCTTCATTGAACGTTGGGATTAATTGGTGAAGAATATACAAACGAAATAAACGCATAATAATATTTATACAAATATTATTTTTTTGTTTATCGTTACCAAGTGTGTACGATCTTACGGCCTACTAGGTGTTAAGTGGTTACCCGAGCCTATATCAAATCAAATAAAATAAAAAATATTCAACATAAATGAAAGTACATACTTGTTGAACGTCAAAAAGAACTATCGCCAATTCACAAAAACTAGCCTCCGTCCTGAGAACTGGCAAGAAACTCAGCGGGCATGTTTTTTTTTAAATATTATATTATTATTTTTTAATATAACGAGAATATTGCCACCTACTTTGAAATATGAAGTATCAGTCGTTTATAACAGTACTTAATGTTACGAGAAACTCTTATCCGTCCATATAATCGGGTTGTTGGTCACGGACCACGGTCGGGACCAGTGTTTTCGTGAAAGTAATTGGATATCGATGGTCTGAGTGTTCTTGTCTCCTTAATGCTACCGCCGTCCGCGACTCAAGAGAAAATCCCTTTGTTTGCGTTTTTTTTTGGACTTTCAGCGTAAAGTATCAGCGTAAATGAATTGCTAATAAGAATTTAGGTGAACGTAATTATAAAGGGTTCATTAGCCGCTTCAGCCTCCACAAGGTTGGCTGAGCAATATCTACTGGATTCATTATTCCGGCTATTAATAGGTTTCTACGATATGAACTTCTGAAATTACCTCAACTTTAGATACGAGAATAATTAAAGAGACGCTCAATTATAAGAGCAAACAAACGTGTTCATCACACAGTATTTGCCCGATGCGGAAATCGAACCCACGACCCTCTACGCAGTAGTCAGGGGCGCTAACTACCGCCGAGTCAGTCGAATTTACCTTTGAACTTAGTTAATTATCGTAATACAGTGCTTAGTGCGAGTTTTTAACGTTCTCGATAGTGTTAAAGTTAACTTAAAGTATGCAGTTGTAACAGCGCCCCTAGCGGCAAACGTAGGCAAACGTTCTAACTCCATACAAAATTGAGTTAACTTTTACTGGTGGTAGGACCCCTTGTGAGTCCGCACGGGTGGGTACCACCACCCTGCCTGTTTCTGCCGTGAAGCAGTGGTGCGTTTCAGTTTGAAGGGTGGGGCAGCCGTTGTAACTATAGTTGAGACCTTAGAACTTGTATCTCGGGGTGGGTCTATGGGCTCCAGTAACCACTTAACACCAGGTGGGCTGTGAGCTCGTCCACTCATCAAAGCAATAAAAAAAAAACTTTTACGGTATCGACAACGTTAAAAAAGTCGCATTAAGCACACTGATGTGCCGGCCGTCTGCCACAGGGCCCACAGGTGCAGCCCCTCGCCCTCGGGTTCCCACGGACGGGGTTCGCATTAATAGTCGTCACGCCCGAGCGCCCGTCGGGGTGAATATCATTTTGCAACGTTTAACGCAATTTTAGTTTCCAGGAAAGTAAGTAATTGTTTTAAATTGATTAATGGCTGAACTTTTTTTTTCTTGTTTTTATTGCTTAGATGGGTGGAGGTGGACGAGCTCACAGCCCACCTGGTATTAAGTGGTTACTGGAGCCCATAGACATCTACAACGTAAATGCGCCACATACCTTGAGGTATAAGTTCTAAGGACTCAGTATAGTTAGAACGGCTACCCCATCCTTCAAGCCGAAACGCATTACTGCTTCACGGCAGAAATAAGCGGGGTGGTGGTACCCACCCGCGCGGACTCATAAGAGGTCCTACACACCTCAACATAATAGTTATTATCTACGGTAGTCTGAAAGAAAGAAAGCAATTGCTTCAATATTTAAACCTCTTTTTTAAATCTGTTTTTTTTTCACGTTATCTTTTTGAACGTACATAGTCAGAGAGGAGTTTTTCCAATTACAGAATGAACATAGGTTCCATCATAGATTATGATAGTCGACGCTAATGCGCGGCAAATTTTAATGTAATAAAGGACCAAGAAAGCTTTATTTACACAAATGACACAAATTACCTCGCAGGATTCAACTGGGTCGAGGCCGGCCCTGCGGGGTAGTTACCGTGGCTGCTACTTAATTAGTGATTAGCTAAGCGAATACGTGGATACCTAACAGCTCAACGACTGGCAGCTCCAAATCCACATGATGCTCTACTGATCGAACGCTTGTCAAATAATTAATAGCATAATTTCAGGTTTCATTGTAATTTAATTAATCATTATTTACCCAATGATATGGGTTCGACCGCAACCACTGATGCCTGAAGATTTTTATTTAATTTATGCATTACATTTTCTCTTTTCTTCTGCTACTGACATTTTGTCGTATAGACCAGAAAAAAACAGCGTCAGATTTATCTTATTGATACAGCTTGTCAAAATCTAGTAAGTAAAAAAACAAGTAAACAGGGGAGAAACGACGCACTGGTCTGAATTATTTTGTCTTGATTGAGTGAGGTTGTTATAACATCACGTAGTAACTATGCTTTTCAAAGTATGTACCAGGAAAAGTGGGTCTCTCTCGCGCTGTAGTAATATGTATAATAGCCGTCCGCTGTGGTCATGAACCATTATAATAATAATATGGTCATCATTTAAACGATATTCTTGCCTTTTTATTTAGAATCTCGCAAAACGTTTTCATTTAAAAACCTATGTCAATACGCCCGTGGTCAGTACTCGGGATGATACAATAAATCTGAATAAACTAGAACAGTCGATTCAAAATTCAAACACGCGCGAGAAACGATCGGGCCAGTCCATTTCGATATCGATGAATTTACGAGCACGATCAAACGAGGTGAAAAGCCACGGGCTGACTTTTAAACAAATAATTATCTTCGTTAACATGATTGTGTTGTACTTACTACGAAATCAAAAGAGTACACTGACAATAAATGGTAAATTAAATCAATTTTCTCGGTATTTCCCGGGAGTATTTTATATTTCATTGTTGCGTTAATGCTACGTGTATTTCTTGCGAGATTCTTGGAACTTCAGCAATTACAAGCGAATAAAAGTTTTACGTCACAATCTTCTTAAATATATCTTCTGATTTATCAAGATTTATGTTCTTGTTTGTTCGCGCGCATGTCAAATTGAAACTTTGTAGTGAACTACATAGTTGTTGTGGACGCTTTTTAGAACGCTTTTCTCGTTATATTATCTCAACGAATATCTAGTCCATGAATGAACGCCCGTCACAGCGGCGGATGACCGTGTTCCACTAGTGAATTCAAATGACCATTGTTACAAAACATTCCGATATCATCTTAGGCACTTCGGCTTGCCCCCTACTATACTAGCTCTTTAATGCTATATATTTATATGGAACTCATTAATTAAGATAACTAATTATAATAGAGCTAAAAGTAGGGCACGCGCCAGTGCGAGACACACTTGACGATTTAAAACATCCATCATTTTGTTTTTAAGTTTTATCCTCACGCATATAATATAAGCCCTAATTTATTTTTTATTTACATTATCATGTAGCGGGTTTCCGGAAAATCGGACAGAGAACTGGTGACGTCGATTTTGCTATAAGCTAGTCGCAATTTCCGATTTGAATGATAAAAAAACCGTTACACGGTAATATTGATGCTCTATCCAAAGGTGAACAATTGCTGACAATTATGCGGCGAGTGATTAACTCGAGCATACATCTATATCCATCAGCATGGTATAAAAGCGATAATCCGACATTGTGTAAACTGCGACTGCGAATCGGAGCTGTAAATAGTTTTTCATTGTTTTACCCGAACATTAGTTGAAATAACAAACGGCCCATTAAAATCCCAGACAGCTTGGAGCTATCAAACTGTAAATCATTTCAGTTCACGCTAGTTCGATTCGACCCGAATACGAAATACCAATGATGTGGAGCACACTGAACAGTAAACAATTTTCTTATCTAAAACATTAATTATATTGATATTGTAATGCGAATGAACTGGGAATAGCTTGTCAAGTAATAGAACAAATGAGTTTATAATCTATATATTTCTTTATCTATAGTTGTACCATTTTAAAACTATAAAAAACGAATTATGTTCCCGGTCTGCCTGCTGAGCTAATAACAAGCTTACTAATAAACTAAGGTCGGTGGACTTTATGTGATATTAATCTATACGGATAATAATCAGAAGTTCCAAGTATCCAAAGTCACTCTATATAGTACTCTGTATAGTCCGCACGGGTAGGTACCACCACCCTGCCTATTTCGGCCGTGAAGCAGTAATGCGTTTCGGTTTGAAGGGTGGGGCAGCCGTTGTAACTATACTGAGACCTTAGAACTTATATCTCAAGGTGTGTGGCGCATTTACGTTGTAGATGTCTATGGGCTCCAGTAACCACTTAATACCAGGTGGGCTGTGAACCCGGCCACACATCTAGGCAATAAAAAAATAAATAAAAAAAAACCTCTTCTCCTGGTTTGTTTCTGAAGCTCTGGCTTTTAGCACATACCGTAAACCAGCATGCTTCTTTCTACCTATTTTTGCTGCGAAAAATCATAAATTCCGGTCTTTAGACTGTGTAAATGAATTGTATTGTCTGAATGTTGAATTGTTTCAATTCTAAGAAGAGGTCCTTTAACCGGGAGATATCCTTTATTCTAATGTAATTTAGACTCTATATGATCTAATCTCTCAAAGGGATAAATTAACTTTGTAAGGTCAATGGACTTAGTCAACTTTTTATTTTATTTATTTAGATTGGTGGACAAGCTCACAGCCCACCTGGTGTCAAGTGTTCACTGGAGTGGACTTGTTCACGTGTTTTTACACAATTTCATACAGTACAAAGACTGACACCCTTCAAACCGAAATGCATTACTGCATGACAAATAGGCAAGGCTGTGGTACCCGTACGGGCTCACAAGGGTCATACCACTGAATAATATCCATTTCCATCCATATTAACGAAAAAACAAAACATTATCAGTCAAGTACGTCAGTAGTGTCGCAGTACAGCAAGCACCAAGATTTTACATCAAAATCTCGTTAGGGAAGACTCTGTGTACCAAACCTTTAATATATTAGCTTATTGATTAGATAACAATAGATGTATGCACGTTTTAGTTAATTACTCAACTACATATTATTATTATTATTACTATTAATAGAGAAATTTTCACTCATTGTACTTTTAGTAGGAGACCGCATTTTTATTGACTTAACATCAAACAGATTATCCGTTGCCGTCACTACTTCAACATATTAATGTTAACAATTAAACACAGAACAATAAAATACAGAATATTTTGTTAATACAAGCACGAATCGCTATCAGCAATGCGTACTATTATGCAAATAAACGATAAAAAATATTTACTTTAATTCACTTGGTAAATATTTGTCTTTCACACGGCTTGTATCTAATATCTATGTATTTGAATTAATTATCAATATTGTATTCCAGAATAAAGTACTTTTCTAGGTGTGGTATCACTTGAAATATCCTTGTCGTAAAATTATCAAAAATCAAAGCAATCCAGCTCAATGTTTCCGACATAAAAGCAAATTTATTAACTACTAGCTAACTCGGCAGACTTCGTAGTGCCTCAATCGATAAATAAAAGACCTAAACTTTTATATAAAATAAACTTAAATCAAACGAAAGGATTGCGTCCGACGGGGGACACATCGAAGGAAAAACAAAATTGTTTGTTTTTATATAATTCCGAGCATTTTCATATTTATTCACCTTTTAAACCTTCTCTGGACTTCCACAAATAATTCAAGACCAAAATTAGCCAAATCGTTCCAGCCGTTCTCGAGTTTTAGCGAGACTAACGAACAGCAATGCATTTTTATATAAATAGATTCGTACGGTTTAGTATATAGGTGGTATATTTACGTCCTGTTAAAATAAGTTTAATCTACTATTAAATTAAAGAACATGAGCACATTGTCTTCGCCTTCGCCAGAGACAATGAGAGAAGGACCAAATAAGCTTATCTTTTTAATTAATCGACAAAGACTAACTTGAGTTAAAAATCTGTACGATTTTATAATGTTATACTTGTAATAGACTTGATGAAAAATAAATTGTATTTATAACATTGACTTAAATATATGATGAGTTTACGGCTGAACTGTTCATAGTGGTAACATTAAAACAGGTAAATTGAAACAATAAGATAATTTATACATTAGAAGAAACCTAATTCTCATAACCAAATGATTCTTCTGCATTATAATATAATATATGCATATTATGCATAAAGGAGGTGCCCACTTTTCTACAAGCAATAATTACTTCAAACTTCAACTTACTGATCCGTAAATATTGTTTACAATTTAAAAAAATGATCGCATAACTCTAATTGGAAGAAATATTTAATACTGTTCGGTTCAAGTGTTTTATTAAATAAAGATAAAAGATAGAAATTAAATTTACACAATACTCTTCCTAAAATACATGCAATCTTCTACAATACATAGCAATTTAGAATTTCCATTTTTATCATTTTTCTCGTGCGTTTTTTATCGTACCATTTCAAACTTTTCTGATACATAATAACATTGCCGCCACGAAAGACATTTTAGTCAAATTCAAATCAAATACGTTATGAGCTTTTTGATGTTTCGCAAAAATCACGGAATTGCCAGACCGCCTGATTTATAATGCACTTTTACACCGACACTTCGATTAATAAAGTTGAAAAACTTACCTTCAACCAGCGTCTTCTCGTTTCAGAAAGAAAGTCGGCAAGCACCATTTTGCACAAGAAAAGTTCGAAAGTTTTGTATTAATGGGATAACGTTCACTCGATCCGGCTGCGAAGGAGGGAATGCGGGCATGGCGGGCCCGTACACACTCTGCGTACTGCTGATTACGGGCCCCTCACACCGCCCCCGCTCGCGAGGGGTTGGAACTAAGGGCAAGTATATGTTAAATATATTAAGATAAACCTTTACTGTTCACACCCATGGTAGTTCTGCTGATTGAACATTCGGTTTTGGCAGGTTATTAAATGTGGTTTTACAGTGAAAAATTAACATGAAAATAATAAGAAAACAGGAAGTACAATGTAATTCATAAAAATTGTATTGAAAATCGTACACAAAATGATAAAAAAAATTAATTGCGATTTTGTCTCAAATTTGTTTATGTTATAATATAATGTTTCCCAAAGTTCGTAACTGCAACATGTAGTCATGATGTTGCGTGATTTTTAAAATCGCTGTGGCCCCGTGTAAATTCTTACCACTATTTTTTAACGTTTTCTTCATAATCTTTTTAGCTCCACATCCTGAAAAATATCATTCAATTTTTAAATTAAGAAGTTTTAGAAAATTAAGAAGACACCAGGGTGACAAACAAACACAGTTAACTTCGGCATATAAATAATTAAATGATATTTTTTGAGTTTAATTTTGTCACACACCCTTTAGCGATGGAACTTATTTTTGTGTGTTATGGACGTGTTTCTATGTAGTACATAATGTATCATTCTATTGTTTTATAATTGAATTCGGATTCAACTACCAACATGCCCCAATAAGAAATTTCATGTCATTGATCGCGACTGATCGCGCAGAAGCCAGTCACCGGCGACGCCCTAGACACGTCCTTACGGATCTAGCAGATTGCATTAGACGCCTTCAGCCTTAACGCTAGGAGCAGGCTTAAGGACCCCAGTAAGCCTACTCGTCGAACTCGGCAAACTCATGCATCAACCATGCAAGTTTGTGGGTGATAGGACGTCTTGTGAGTCCGCACGGGTAGGTACCACCACTCTACCTACTTCTGCTGTGAAGCAGTAATGCGTTCCGGTTTGAAGGGTGGGGTAACCGTTGTACTGTAAAAAGTATGAACCAGAATTCGTGTCTCTAGGTGGGTGACGGCATTTACATTTTTGATGTCTATGGGCGCCTTATTAGCACCAAGGCTGTGACATCGTCCACTAATCTAAGCAACCAAAAAAATCAGTAACATAACCTGAAAGCTCTGCAAAATTTTATGGCTCAATTCGACAATCGTTTTACCTTCGTGACTTTTGTGAAAGGTCACAGTATCAATACAAACATTTGACATCATTAAATATTAAATTTCCACCATTAACTAAATCGGCAAATGTCAGGGCAATAAACTTAGCATATTTGGCGAAGTTTTTGTACGATAATTATCACATTTGGAAACAGACGGCGTTTTATGTTTGAGATTAATTCTTTGATTTTGAGGTCATGGTGATTATAAGGCTTGAAAGGATCGACCATTTGAATTCTGTTATTATACCTATACATATTGTGTATTACGTGCACACTTGTAAACTGGCAAAGGCTTCAACATTTTCACATTTTTGTTGTCGAGAGAAAAAGGACGCAGTGAACCTAATCTACGTCTATAGCCAATATTGCTTAAGGAGATTGGCATTGCAATCGATAAAGTCACGGTCTAGTTTTTTACAACCTCTTTCGAAAAATAAATGTTATAGCGCTGTCTAAACACCGAGGAGGGATATTTATACCAAAACCCGGTAGCGTGAAGAGAAAATGAACTGACATCAAAGTCTGTTCTAATAGTGTATTATGAAATAGCAGCAAAAAGGAAATGGGAACGCCTTAAAGGAACACACGAGTCACGAGTAAGTGGTAGCCATTGGGTGCATTTACCCGCCGATCTAAGGCAAACGAGTTTTCGTATATAAATATCATATATAAATAAATAACTTTTTTTATTGCTTAGATGGGTGGACGAGCTCACAGACCACCTGGTGTTAAGTGGTTACTGGAACCCATAGACATCTACAACGTAAATGCCGCCACCCACCTTGAGATATAAGTTCTAAAGTCTCAGTATAATTACAACGGCTGCCCCACCCTTCAATCCGAAACGCACGACACACTTCACAGTAGAAATAGGCGGCGTGGTGATACCTACTCGTGCGGACTCACAAGAGGTCCTACCATCAGTAAAAAAATAATAATAAATAAGTCATAAGTAAAAAAAAGAAAATAAATAACTGGGAAAAAGCACACACAGTCTTCCGGGCCCACTTTAGGATGGGATGGGNAAGTGGTTACTGGAGCCCATAGACATCCACAACGTAAATGCGCCACCCACCTTGAGATACAAGTTCTAAGGTCTCAAGTATAGTAACGACGGCTGCCCCACCCTTCAAACCGAAACGCATTACTGCTTCACGGCAGAAATAGGCAGGGTGGTGGTACCCACCCGCGCGGACTCACAAGAGGTCCTACCACCAGTAAAGTAAGTACGATTTAGTTATTCGTGTGAGTACGAGTGCGTGCCCACAGAGTGATTGATTTCAGCTGTAATATAACATACATATTACTCAGATTAAGCTAGGCTACTGGAGGAACCCGGCTACACAGTAAGCCGGCAATTGCTCGTCGAAACTTATATTTGAAATCACTGAGAGACAATCTTATACCTTTAAACGAGCAATTCTTGTATATTAATATAAGTACATATATGTATATAATATAAATCTCGGAAACGGCTCAAACGATTTTGATAAATTTAGTATACACGGGATTTCGGGGGCGATAAATCGATCTAGCTACGATTTATATTCAGAAAATGTTGTTTTATTCGTTTTCTCAATAATCAACTCTTCCCGACATCTATTGGCGAATAATAATACTAATTTTCTTAATTGAGGGCAACTAACCGCTTTAAAGACACGACATCGGTCATCGTCCAGTTATATTTAATTATCAAAATTTAATTACCTTTCAAAGATAATTCATCATAACTTTTCAAAATTTGATTTGCAAAATTGAGGTTAAAATCTAATATCCTGATCGATTATAACCACTCCTTTATTATATATAGCCTCACTCGGGTATAAGTTCGCTATTTTGTTAAATTTCTATTTACAATTAACCCAATAGTGTCAGGGACAACTTAATGAACAAGCAAAATTAGGTTTACATAATAGTAGGGTACAAAGTAAAACATTTCATAATGAGATGAGAGCTGGGTGCGTGCACGAATATAGCTGATAGTTCAATCTTCACGCCCTTAGTATTCACGTTAGGGTGTCTACAGATAAACGTTAAAAATTAGGTAGATCACAAGCTTGCCTTTCTATCTACACTAATTTAAAAAGCTAACTCGAGCGCCGAGATATCTTGCAGGAAACCATGTAAGAGCACTTATGGATCACCAACTGTACGTTTCAGAATCGAACTACTAATATATGTCAGGACACCAGTAACGGACCGACATAAAAAGTAATTTTCCCTTCTTTTTTTTTCTACCTATAGCTTGAGAGGCTATTTCAGTTTCTCCTTGACGTGTAGGTGAGCTCACGGGGCTCAAGCCGGGAGTGTTGCTAACACTGGCCCTAGCTAGAACAGTGCTTCACAAAATCTACCACCGGATCGGAAACGCGACCCACTGAGAAGATCCGGTGAGAAACTCAATAGGGCATTTTTTCCTCTTCCTTCTCCAATTAATCGCTCATTGCTGAGCATCGTGACGCGCCCGCCTGAGATCTTTTCTTGTGATCTTATAGCTACTTATGTCGGTCAGTGGCATAGTGAAGTGCGTCGTTCAGTCTTGTGTCCAGATGCTCGGACACTTGACCACTCCATCTTTTTTGGCTCCGTCCTCTGGTTCGTCTTCCATCACTTTACCCTTCATTAAGGGTCTCTCCAGGTTGTCAGAGGGTTTTCTTGCTATATGACCAAAATACTGGAGCACTATAAATAGGCATATGGTAGATAGCGTCTGGTCAACTCTTAGCTCGTTGAGGATGGAAACGATCGTCCGGAAAGTCGTCCAAGGGATGTGCAACATGCGCCGCCAGCACCACATCTCAAACGCGTCTATGCCTCGTCTGTCAGACTCTTTTAAGGTCTAGGTCTCAGCGTCATGTAAAAATATTAGGAAAACGAGCGTCTCAACGATTTTCACATTCGTCTTCTTGAGTATGTTCCGATCCCTCCATATTTTATATGCAATTTGCATAGCAAGTATTCTCTGGACGCTTTTACTGGCACTGTTGACAATTTTAGACGAAAAGTCTACAACCTTGCTCAATGAGCTTTTTCAGTTAAGTAATAAGGTGTGTATTTGGTAGTAAATGTGTAATAATGTAAGGTTTTCATGTAATGTTATATCTAGTTTTTTTTTCTCTAGTATTATACAACTAACCGCTTTTTTTACCAATGCAGCCGGTACCTGTAATTTTGTTAGCATTTTGTATGAAATCAATGTTTAAGTTACCTGTAATGTTCTGTGCTGATGTATAACATGTTTATACCCAATAAATAGAATTAAATAAGTAATTTTAAATTCAAATGTTCACTCAATCCGTAAATTTGTCCAATATCATTACTAAATAAAGCTTATTAATTGTTACGGGAAGCTGAACACCAATCAGAACGATGGTCGTACAAACAAATTCAAACAGCCACTCTGTTCTCAATCTCACTAACTACGCATTACGTGAAATGAATGGTAAAAGACTGAATGGAATATATACCTGAAAAGTGTTACATTCAGCACTCGCAACCAACAACAACAACAAGAACAACAACAACAACAGCATAAGTATAAGTTTTAACTCAATGGAACGACGGCGATACGATTACGACAAACTAATGAACACATAACAATTGTATTTCTGTGTACAATATGATTTACAATGTAAGTTGATTTTCAAATTCAATTACTATAAATGTAGTGGTAATTTATTTTTTATTGCTTAGATGTGTGGACCAGCTCACGGCCCACCTACCACCACTTACTGGTGGTAGGACCTCATGTGAGTCCGCACGGGTAGGTACCACCACCCCGCCTATTTCTGCCGTGAAGCAGTTTCGGCCGTTGTAACTATATTGAGACCTTAGAACTTATATCTCAAGGTGGGTGGCGCATTTACGTTGCAAATGTCTATGGGCTCCAGTAACCACTTAACACCAGGTGGGCTATGAGCTCGTCCACCCATCTAAGCAAAAATAATTATAAAAAAAAACCTGTGTTAAGTGGTTACCGGAGCCCATAGACATCTACACCGTAAATGCCGCCACCCACCTTGAGACATGTACTTTAAGATCTCACTTTTAACAGTACAACGGCTGCCACACCCTTCAAACCGAAACGCATTACTGCTTCACGGCAGAAATACGCAGAGTGGTGGTACCTACCCGCGCGGACTCACAAGAGGTCTTACCACCAGTAACTGCGATGCTACAAGACATGAACAAGCAATGCTAACGTAAGCAAGACGTTTGATCAATTTCAGAAGGATAATATAACAGGAATTTCATGTATTCTAAATCATCTGAAAGAATACATTTTTTTCTCCGTTATTTTTGTAAAATAAATACGTCAAAGAAACCTTATTGAAGAGGAATAAAATAAGTTTTTTATTTACACTGATATAAAGCTATAAACTAGAACTGCTATTATTAAATAATATCGGCAATAATATTATGTCTAATAGCATCGGCAAGAGAAAGTTTTACTCTTATCGAACGATATGATAACGACGTGGATCCGCTCTAAGAAATACTTACTTAGTACAATTATTCGAAATAAAAAGCATCTAACATGTCTACAAACCAATAGTATCTATGATAAAGTCATGTAATTTAAATGATTTTTTTAGTCAGTAGATCGTTCACCCAACACCACTAACAAATAGTATCTAACGTTATGTAATTTTACATATTTTTATTTATTTATTTAGTAGATCCTCCACCTAACATTAGGCCGTAAAGTCGCTCACGTTTACGCGATAAAAAAAATCAGTTTAACTCTAGATATTTCCTACCGCTGCTGACAAAAAAAAAACCGGTTTCGTATTGGCTATCGTGCTGTTTTTTTTCTTTTCCTGGAGTTAAGTAACAAATTTACTGTGTACTGTGTAATAATCTTTGGAAATATTTATCAAAACGAACCTATGAAATTGGGTCATATCTAGTATAGTTGATGTCTTTATATTAAGAGTAGTCGGCGACCACGCGGCTCCGATCGTGTGCTTGTAACTCAACGCAACGCAACGCGCACGTGCCTCGTCCGACTCTCGGCCGCTACACCGCTTCATTATTGTTACATAGTAAATAAAAGTAACATTATTAATGGTTAACGTTGATTAAAAAACATTTTCTAAATTCGTTTCCGACATTTCAATTTTAATACTGGTTTCACAGTTAAAAACGGAACGGACCTCAGCGGATTCGAAATTTATTGATTCAAATCCGAGTTTGATTCCCGGTTAGAATTAAACTTAATTACAATTTAGGATTGGACATTCGGAGAGTCGATCTATTTGTAGATTGGGCACGTGATATCAGAATTCAACTATTTTTTTTCTTTCGCATCACCAGATATCATTCATAGAACTATTTCTTTCTCTCGTGACACGTCACATCTCTAAATTTCTAACCTAAAAAGTCGATGTAATTGTAACCAAAAATATTTTTAACACGCAAGGATATTTGACACGTATGTACTTTACCGTTTTGATTAACTGTGCTCCGATCACGGTCACAAGTTGATTTAGTCTTATGTTGTGTAAATAAATTGTTGTATTTGGGAGCGGGGGTGCGCCGTGGGAAGCAAAGCGCGCGTCGCTCTCACGCGTGGCGCCGCCGCACGCGACCGCGAATTAATCGCTATAAAATCCCAACAATAGACGAATTACTGTAAAGTTATTAATGCGTCAAGTATCGCATAACTATAATACGTTCAACGGTACGTTTTAAAAGGCGTAGAGCTCTTTATTTTATCGGAAACGTATGATAATAAATAATAGTTTAAAAAAACTAACAAAATACGCTTTTATAGAAAATCCAACTAAACAATAGAAAATAAATTTTAATAAATTTGAATTAAAAATAGTATAAGAAATAATGATTTTATTGTCCAAAAGCATTTGTTAGTTTTTTTAAACTATTATTTATTTTTCATTTTTTAGTTGAATTTAAATTATTTCGATTTTTTTTTCATTTTTTTTAAGTATTGAATTGTCATCGGTCCTTAATAAGTATACAAAATTTCGAGTTAATCCGACGTTTTGAAGGGGGTCAAAATCATGTTCAAAGATTCCGTTACAAACATACATACATACATACATACATCTGAAGCTATTATATAATAATCTATATATTAATACGTGAAGCAAAAACTTTGTAACCCTTTTTACGAAAATTGCGCGAACGGAGGAGTATGAAACATTCCACACTGATAGAGAATATAGAGAAGAAGTGCACAATGCTAATTTTTTTTAAAATAATGCTTAAAAGATACATTAAATCAATAAAGAAAACATTACACACACTACATACCATTTATTTAACGCACACACGCATGCATACCTACTATTTATTGTCGAAACTATTGTTCTTGACGTCTGTTGTTAAATTGAGAATAGATTAAATATTGTTTGTCTTTGTTAATGTTTTTATAGTGTAGACTTGGCGAAATTTGTCATTATAGAAGTATAAAATACAATCATAATAGTATACAAACTTACAATTCCAATTAATTATAGTCGAATTTTGACTACTGCGGGACCTCTAGTACTCGTAAAAGCGTATCAAAAATGTTTCGGCACGCGCCGGATGGAACGCGTTATATTTTATATATTATTATTTATTATATTTTATGCACACTTATGAGAAGACGTTACGGAAAGTGTACTCTTCATACATATTTATTAGACCCACTGAATATCAGAAATTTTGATAGTTTTGACGGTTAATATTCGATATAGCGGAAGAAATGATTGCTTATTAAAACATTTCAGCTTTGCTTTGTAAGTTGTTGTCGAGGGATAAAAACGTAATCAAAACGAACATTCACTAAATGAGCGTTCCTAAAAGTAACGCCGGAGTATAATGAATTTTAGTTAACACAAAAATGTAATGTTATCGAATACAACATGGCTACTCGTGGTTAACTCTAAGGTGTGTTTAAACTTTAATATTATTTAAAAACTAGCTACCCGCCCTCGCTTCGCTTCGGCAACATGAAATTTTATTATTGTTAGCTGAGTCCAGCGGTTATTGACGTCGCGGGTGACGCCGCGGGGCGAAGCTTGTCTAAAAAAAGTAGCCTAAGTTACTCCTTATATTATCAGGTAGCTATCAGTGAAAGTCTCGTCAAAATCGGTCCAGACGTTCCAGAGATTAGCCGGAACAAACAGACAGACTAAAATTGTAAAAAATGTTATTTTGGTGTATTTACCGTTTATATATTCAGATGCATGTAGTAAAAATCGGTTATTGCAATATTACAAACAGAAACTCCAATTTTATTTATATGTAAAGATTATAAATCTTTGAATTGCGAGTAGGCATCGGTATACTGGCTCTCCTCATCCTCTTACTCGAACGCGTGATAGCTTCGTGGCAGAATTATGACAGGATGGTGGTATCCACGCAGGCTTGTAACATCCCAACGCTTATAGCGGTTCTTGTTCGACAAAGCTCAGGACTGGGCCAATAGTTTCACTATTACTATTATCAGTAAGAGTCATTGTCTACAACTTTTATAGCTCAAACTCAAAGTTCATCTCGAAGCAACATATGATATTACTTAAAGGTAAAATACCAATTAAACGGCGCAAAAAGAAAATCCAGCAATTGTTAGGTAGAGTGTTTTAATTATTAAACATACTACCCTAACAATGCAAGCTTTAAGCTTTACGATGCTTTGAAAACATATTTGTTATCTTCAAACTGCAACGGTTCTATGACGTTGTCTGTCAGTCAGCTCGGCAGTTAACAAGCACTACACGAGATTAAAATTTACAGAGGACAATGCTGAGTGAAAGCAATTAAATATTTTTACTCATTATTGTGGAAGTAAATGTACACGAACACGTGCTAGTCGCGTGGACGACGCGTGCCACTTACTACCACTACTACAGTAAATTTATACAGGGCGTAAAGAGACCGACCCGTGTGCTTAGTGTGAGTTTTTTTACGTTCTCGATAGCGTAAAAGTACCTAACTCAAATTTGTATGCAGTTGGAACAGCGCCCCTAGCGGAAAACGTAGGCAAACGTTCCAACGCCATACAAATTTGAGTTAACTTTTCCGCTATCGAGAACGTTAAAAACTCGCCTAAGCACACCGGAACCGTCCGGTGTGCTTAGGCGGGATTGAACTACCGCGCTTAACTAAAGGAAAAACAATAATCATTTACTGCCGTTTTCAATAACCTATTTGAGATTACGGATAGATTGCTATCTCCGATTATAGAAAAAGTCCTCTGTCCTTAGTTTGCGTTTCACAATCACGGATAGTACTATCTATAATTAACCAACGATAGACAACCTCTTCCCTCTGATCGATCCAAGCCTCATGATACGTTTCATTCTACTGAAAATACGAAACAATATCGGGTTCAAGACTTATTTTATTTTATTGTAAATTATAACTATAATTTAACTATCATGTCGTAGACCATAATAAAATCATTTGTTTGTAATAAAAAGTAATAAAAACATATGTAGTTTTTTTGTCAATTGAACGTATTGTTATTTTTATCCTAAGATAAGGTAAGGATACGGACTCTCGGTTGTATCCCGCTGGTAAGCTCGAACATCCAAGTGTGCAATAAAAAGAAACTATGACAAGTCAAGATAAATAAACACGCAATGGATCGCAAGATTATTTCGACCAGGACGATAAAAAATAAATAAATTCATTAGTATCAAAAGCAATTAAAATACAACCAAAGTATGGTTAAAATCTATAGCTTGTTAAATATAGCTTGATACGTGACACAGTTGCCAAAAATGTTTCTAAAAGTTCTAGTTTTATCAGTTCGAAAAAAAAAGAAATTTTATTTGACTATTTGTAATATTTTATAAACTATTAAAGCTCTCATTCCAAATAAAATATTCTTGTAAACATGTTATTATAATATTTATATTAAACTACCTGTTGAATGATGAACTATGAACCCCAGAGAAAGCAGTGTCTTTATTACAATCTTCGACGACATGTTTATATGTAAAAAACAGGTTCCACCGAGATTTGAACTCGGATCGCTGGATTCAGAGTCCAGAGTGCTAACCATTACACCATGGAACCACTGAACATATGTCGCCAAATTAGTAATTGGTAGCAGCAACTAAGCTTCGCGCTAAGTATAAGCTGTTTTGTACACTGTTATATGTATTTTCGAGCAATATCAGCTACCCCAGTAGATGGGCCAATGGTTTTAACATTGTCGATCAGTCGCTTGTTTGTTTTTAACGATGTGAATACTTTAACAGTATGAATGACACCAAGCTGCCAAGAATGAACGCATTATATTTAGCACGTCATTAAAATAACTGTAATTTTTTTCATATTAAAAGTTTTGACGTTTCAGGTATAATTCACTAACATTTGATAACCTAGATATGTAAAATTCTTTTTATTTATGATTTATGTCTATGAGTTGCGAAATTCGATATGGTGGAAACTTGTTCAATCGTCACCAAACTCCGTGAACATTGTAACGTAAAGTCGTCGTGGCCTAAGGGATAAGACGTCCGGTGCATAGGTGTTGAGCGATGCACCTGTGTTCGAATCCCGGGCGAGTACTAATTTTTCTAATGAATTACGTACTTAACAAATGTTCACGATTGACTTCCACGGTGAAGGAATAACATCGTGTAATAAAAGTGAAACCCGCAAAATCATAATTTGCGTAATTACTGGTGGTAGGACCTCTTGTGAGTCCCGCGGGTAGGTACCACCGCCCTGCCTATTTCTCCCGTGAAGCAGTAATGCGTTTCGGTTTGAAGGGTGGGGCAGCCGTTGTAACTATACTGAGATCTTAGAACTTATATCTCAAGGTAGGTGGCGCATTTACGTTGTAAATGTCCATGGGCTCCAGTAACCACTTAACACCAGGTGGGCTGTGAGCTCGTCCACCCATCTAAGCAATAAAAAAAAATAAAGAAAAAAAAATGCGGCTACATAGCTAGAGACGTCAAAGTTTCAATTACTGTTATATAGCAGTTTTCTCACCCTTCAATCAAGAATAGGTAGGACGATAGTGCCTACCCGTAGGAGCTCACAATTAGTCCTGCCAATTAATTTTACGTTTATAACACGATGCTGCTTCTTCAAGGTGGAAAACATTCATGAACACGTCTTACACACTTGATTCAAAAATATATATATGTCTGCCTACAATATTTTAATTCCGACATTATCACATCGCTCGATACGAATTTTATCGGGTGAATATTCAACATTACAGGACTGTATTAGCATATCATATTTTTTTTAATTAACTTTAGTTTCTAAAAAGTACAAAATTAATTCTAGTGACAGAAGAAAGACAAATGAAATCGATAAAATTCACCCAAAATTTTGTATCGATTAACAATCGTTTACAATCAATCATAAATTTTGACACGTAATCGGGAAGAGGTGAACATGTGCCAATTATCGATATAGCATTTTTATTAAATTATCAATAAGTACTATTAAATTGAATTTCAATTACTCGATATTGTTGTGCTTTGTGTTATAGAAATTGCAACATGTTACATAAAATAAATGAGACTTGTTAAGGTTTTTAAGTGACGGTTTCATAGAATTGTTAAGCATTAAAGGAATACCAGGGAGTACCTACTAGTAGGCACTAATTGCATAATTAGCGCCTACCTACCTTACAGATTATCAAATATAAAAATAATAATTGAATAGGTAACATGCTGGGAGTTAGGAGACCGCGTCCGAAAATGAAAATTTTGTAGCTTCAAAGTTTGAAATGTTGGGGAGCGCGGTATCAGCGTCGAGCCCCCGCCGCGCCTGTGTGCGTGTAAAAGAAAAACGCCGCGTCCGTGCGTTCGTTGATCCGAGCATCAGCTGTTTTTGATTTTGTGTTTCATTCCTGGTTTAAAAAATAAAATAAAGTTATGTATTTTTTATGAAACTATCGTTTCATTTAGCTGTTCTGACCAGATGGAGCGTAAACAATACTAATAAAACGTTTTAAAAATATGTTTTATTTTTTTTGTTAATCAGGATCGATTTTTTTTCCGTCCCATCATCAAAGGTGTCATTAGTACTATCGTCTGTCTTCGTTTTCGGAAGCGGGCTCCTAACACCCAGTATACATCATTTAATATTAAGCATTTAAAACCATACCATTAAATAAAATACCATACCATAAAATTAACTAATCCACCATAAAATTTTGCTACCAAGGAAAAGACAAATTACCTTTTTAGTGGGTATTATTCCTTAAAAAAGCAACATTGAAATAAAGTCGTAAATAGTCGTCCGTTTATGCATACACATTATTGACATTCGCTGTTATAGTGTCCGCTCGCACCATTGAGCACACATGAGTTATATTAGCAAACATTTTGAATACAATATGAATAAGATCGCTTATTATTCGTAGTATATTGACATATCTGCGGTGGACGCCCGGAGTGTATGACTCTGAATAACATACGGGGCATGAACATATTTGATACTTTATTTATTTATTTTTAATCAGAATCATCTAGTACATCTATTTAAGATGCCCAGTGTAGTTATTACAGTGTTTTGAAAGAGCTAGTTCAAATTATTTCTGATTATTTTATGAGAAATCGTTAAAGAACGTATTGTGTTTGTGTTAGTCAAAACTATCGCCCTATTTATTGTTTAACCAAATAAATTCTACATAATTATACTATTCAATCGAGATTTCAACAATCAAACTGGGGCGTTCAAAAGTTTACCTTACTGCCGAGACATACGCTTCACTGTTGATTTACCGAGGAAATATAAAACAACGTGCCATTTCTCCATAAAAAAAAAAAAAAAAAAACATTCAATGATCAAAATCACACGGCAACACTACAAGCGTTACAAACAGATAACCATTATTATTTAATAATGTAGATTGCATCAAACTCTCCCCTGTTGCGTACGGTTGACCATATCGTTTTATTGCTTCACAATTAGCCACTCAAATAGGGCTAGTCATGAATAGCTTACCCTAAAACATCCTTATTACAACTCGATAAAGACTGTTATCCTTTGACTGAATAATAATTGACCATCGCACTGACCAATGACTTAACAAGTGTTCAAAGAAAATACAAATGTAAGGTACACTCGAAATAATTAAGTCAGAAAGATAATTTTAATCAAGTACCTAGTTAATTAAAACTGAACATTGACCAATCATAACCCTACTAAGTCTAAGTGTGTTGTTTCCGCGGGAATCTAATATCGTTTTGTTATTGCACTCAGGTAGCAATCATATTTAGTAACCAAATAAAAAGAAGATGTAGATCTAATTTGTCAAAAATATTAGAGGCAGAAATTACATTTCGATATAAATATTTTTTATTGTCTTCCAAGATAGATAAGCATACCGGCCTCCTGATGGTGAGTGCTCACCTTCTCTTAAGAAAATCTACGATATTAAGGTCTGCCATAAGCCGCTGTCCATCACCGAGGATCAATTGCCAACATCGTTAGAAGAAAGAGAAAAGAGAGATAGGACCTTTCTTCTCTATTTTTATCTCTATTCTATTTTAACTCTATTATTTTCATAACTAGATACTTGATAATATATTTTACAATTAAATAAATAAATAGACAATAACCTGAAGAACGTTATTTACTTTCAGTAGTTGTCCTTATCTTTAAAAAAAACCTTGACCGAAACCGCAACATGCACAAATCGATAAACCGGACCATAAACATACCAGATGCAACCAAATAATAAATCAAATGACAATAAACCGAAATATGTAAATGATAATTTAATAAAATTTACAACGAGCAACAATTCGTAAATCTAATCAAAATGAATCGGGAATCGTTAGATATAAATCGAGGAGTCGCGCGATGAATGGCTCCTAATGAATCGCGCCCCATCTCTGCGCCTCCGTACTGCCAATTGCTGCTCCAATTTCAAAGAGTTTTTATTCATGGTTTTGTTTTTCTCTACCAACAGGACTTTGGTAAACATTTCCATATAAAGAAAAAAATTATGAGCTTATGTTTTGTAATAATCGTGAAAAGATTATTTTTTTGTATAGTTGACCGACGAACTCACTGCTCAGACGCTGTTGTGGGGGGCTACTGGAACCCAGAGCAGCGCTTGATTTGCCCATTTACATACATAAAATGCATACATACATAAAATCATTAATATCAACTATACATAATATCCTTCAAACTGGCGAATGTCGTTTTCTTCGCAAGCATGAACATACAAGACTATAGTATCTACCTGCCGGCTCTCAACACGTCCTGGAAGCAGTTCACAGCATTGAAGTCAAGGGATTAGCTGAACTAGGTACGTACGATTACAAAGGAAGATAACAGGATACGTAATATGAAGGAGTAGCAGTTAAGCAGGCAACAGTCGCAAACATAGTTTTTCTAACGCCCTGAAAAACTATTAACTGGCTTGTAAGAAAACCAAATAACTTCAATCACTTTCCAAATTTTCAAAACTTAAATAACTACGATAGTTCTCTGACAACTATCGTATTTATTAGAACAATATTTGATTAAATCGTACTGTCCGTACTATTTTATTTTATGAAATATAAATACTGTTATGTACATATTACAATGATATTTATGAATATTTTGATCATGTCGAATCATAATTTCATAGCAACTGTTCAAAAAATGATTTTAAACATCACGCGCATGCACAAATACAAATCAAATGAAAAGTTTTAATTACGACTTCATGCAAATGTCACAGCCGTCGGGATTTTTGATGAGCGTAAAAATCACTTTTAATGGCTTTTAATTGCGCGCCAACAGAGGAAATAAATGTTCTGCGTTTGTAATGTTTGTTGACAGCCATAATAAATTATTGTAATCCTGACACAATCCGATTAAAAACACAAAAATTTAAAAATAGAATCGTGTAACATTTTTAGCCTATGTAACTACCGTTACAGTTTATAAAAGTATACGTGAAGTTTAATAATATTAATGAAATTTCTTGAAATTTAAACGTAGCCTGAATCTTCTAGTACGTTTTGTTTTTCTTTACTACTCTAGATAGGCAAACGAACTCGCTTACCTTGTGCTAAACAGTTACCAGAGGATAAAGACATAACGAAAACATCACTCCTGTCCTGCTGAAACTGAAAAGGCCTCCGAGCCACCAGTAATACCTCAATCATATAAAAAAGCATGACTACTACTGTATTACTGTATTTTATGGATGTGACAGTTAGGTCGCCACCTAACATTTACATTGTAGATGTCTACGGGCTCCGGTAACCACTTAACACCTGATTGGCTGTGAGCTCGTCTACCCACCTAAGCAATAAAAAAATAAAAAACAGTTAAAATCATGGTAAGCCCGTCAATTAATAGTGTGGTGTAATGTCGGTCGATTATGATGGACGCGAAAGCTTACAACAAATAGTATTTTTTTTCCTACCTAAGCTGGAAGCCTGGAGCGGCTATTCCAGCGTAACCGTAACTAGTAGGTGAGCTCACGGGGCTCAAACCTGACGACGATGCTAACACGAACCCTAGCAAGAGCCGTGCTTCGCAGAATCTACCACCGGATCGGAAACGCGACCCATTGAGAAGATTCGGCGAGAAACTCGGTGGGCTGTGTCTGAGAGTTAATTTACGGGTTCGACGAGGACGGTGACCGGTGCTTGAAGTACCTAGAAGCACCGTTAGTGAATCGGGAGGATCCGAGATGACGTGTTTTGGGCGACGTCGACTGCTTTCCATTCTGTCCGCAGGATCGGGAATGACAATTAGTAATAATACTTACTAGCAAACGTAAAAGGGATAAACATTTTGTCACAATAAACACAAAAGTAAAGTAACTAATTAGTGAAACTCATCAACTGTAATCTGTTATTTTCAAACAGAATACGTTTAGACAAACCGTCAGAGCCCTGAAAATTCTCTCTAATGAATAGATAACTGATAGATCTATGGGATGTACAGTAAAAATTCGCGATTAAAATTCGCGAGGTACCTACCTATGTGTTCCAAAAATATGCTGTCAATAGGGAAAAGCGTGTTTACAAAGGACGTTCGGTTGGATATCTACATATTGGGATCCTTTTTATCTATGTGTATGTAACGATGTATTGATTAGATCCGCGAATAAAGAAATCTTTAACCGCAAACGCAGGAATTAGGTCGCATTTTTTTAATCCGCGAATAGTGAAAACGCTAATGAAGGAAGCGCGATTATAGACATTTTTCTGTTTTGCATTTTAAAAACCTTAACAAGTTTATGTTTTGTAAAGCGGTAATGAATAAAATAATTAATTAATTTACTGTTTCTTCAAGTATAAATGTAACTTATTAATGGCTTATTAAATATTTAATATATTTCAAAGTACTAAGATTGAGAAAATAACACAAACTAGCCTTTTGTTTTCCTACATAAGCTATGAGAGACTATGTCAGCGTAACTTAACAAGGGACCAAAGTAGCCGAACAAGACTAACGTCCATTGAACTCTCAGTAAATTTTCACCATTTACTGATAGGTTGCTTCAATAGATCTCATCAAACACGTACAGTACGAGGGCTGCACTAAAAGTATCGGGAATGGAATATTTCCACTGTTCCTGTCATATTAAAATGTTTTTAATTGAAAACTCCTTGGTTTTAAAAATCGAATACCATTTATTTATTTAAAAAAAGATTCTCGGTCTTGTCACGAGGTTTTGTTAAACTTGTTTAGTCGTTGAGAAAATGGAATTGACTCGAGAAAATTCAAGAGCGATGATTTATTATGACTTTCGAAGTGGTTTAACACAAAAACAGAGTGTTGACCGGATGATTTCTGCATTTGGTGATGAAGCCACATCCAAAACCACAATTTATCGCTGGTTTGCTGAGTTTCAACGTGGACGTGTCAAGCTCAGTGATGATCCCCGTCAAGGTCGTCCAATAACTGCAGTCACCCAAGAAAACGTTGATGCTGTGCGTAAGCTGATTGAGGAAGATCGACATGTGACATACCGCGAAATTCAGGCAACTTTAGACATTGGCATGAGTCAAATACAAATAATCTTGCATGAACAATTAGGTGTAAAAAAGTTGTTTTCCCGATGGATACCGCATTCGCTCTGTGAAGAGCAAAAAGCGGCTCGCGTTACTTGGTGCGTCAGAACTCTCGAAAGATTCCACGCAGGATCCTCAAATGCTGTATACAACATTGTATCAGGTGACGAATCCTGGATATACGCGTACGAACCCGAAACAAAAAACCAGTCACGAGTTTGGGTGTTCGAAAATGAGTTAAAGCCAACAAAAATTGTTCGTTCACGGAGTGTTGCAAAAAAAATGGTGGCCACGTTTGTCTCCAAAACCGGCCATGTTACGACTATTCCTCTTGAGGGACAAAGAACGGTTAATGCAGAATGGTATGCTAGCATTTGTTTGCCACAGGTCGTTTCTGAACTCCGTAAAGAGAACTGCAACCGCCGCATCATCCTCCATCACGACAATGCGAGTTCTCACACCGCCCACAGAACATAAGAGTTTTTAGAGCAAGAAAACATAGAATTATTAGACCATCCGCCGTACAGCCCCGACCTAAGCCCTAATGATTTCTATACTTTCCCTAAAATAAAGAATAAATTGCGTGGACAGAGATTTTCATCACCTGAAGAAGCTGTGGACGCCTACAAAACGGCCATTTTGGAGACCCCAACTTCCGAATGGAATGGTTGCTTCAATGATTGGTTCCATCGTATGGAAAAATGTGTCAAATTTCGCGGAGAATACTTCGAAAAGCAATAAATACATTTTTAAATAGTAATGTTGTGTCACTTCGTTAATTTCCGAAATTTTCAGTTCCGCCTAGATATTATCTTACCTCATCTTATTTAATTCCACTTTCAAGTATTTTTTTTTTCATGTCCTCTCACTTTTTATACAATAAACATGGCTTTGTCATTTGCTACAAAATATGCAGACTATAGGCTGTAGACCCTTTGCACGTCGTATCGTCGAATTAAAATAAAAAAATGATTGCGTTGCCTGTGGTATATATTGAGTGTATTATCGGGGACTTTTTGGCGGGAACGCGAGGAGTGAAGTTGTGTGATTTGTTTTATTTTGCCTATTTAGTGTTTCTTCAGGTTTAAATGTGTAATAACGGTGGTTTATTAACTGTTTAATATCTGTGAAAGTGCACAAATGTGGGAAAATGAAACAAAGCCGTTGGACGTAACTTTTCGGGATCCTCCAAAAAGTCCACTGAACAAATCTCAGTAAATTACCACCACTTTACTGAGATTATATTTCATCCCATATCATCTCATCTCATTTCATTTAATTTTATCCCAGTTGATTAATGTCTCAAATTAATCATCTTCATTTCATTTGATTTCACTTCATATTATCATTTTTCATAAAAATAAGAATATAAATTAAAATAAGACATGACTTAAAGGTCTTAGTTACCAGGTTATGAAATCCTTTAAAAAAAGTGTATTATCTGTGGTTGCTGTCGTTCATGTTGTGTATTGATTTTACCCGCAAAAATTAAATATATCAAAATAAAGGAAAATATATATTTTCGTCACTCGTAATTTCTTCACTAGGAGCACCTCAATGTCCACCCAGTCTAAAACAATGCCGACATTAGATTTAAAGGTTTACATAAAAATAGTTGCTGCTGTGTTCTCTGTAAGTTAAAATTTTATTTATTTTTCGTCATCTTCATAAATGTAATGTAAATAAAACTGTATACTAAAGTTATTAGTTGAAATGGGTCTGAGTAATAAACGAAAATAACACAAGCCATTTTTCTAATATTTGAATCGTGTTATAGCTCGTAATTATCGTATATAAAATATTAAATATTTTCGTGAATAGAACGGTTTGGTAATGATAAAGATTGATACTATCCTCCGAATACAATTTCTGTAAACTGGTATTCCGTCTAAATTTGTGCAAAAATAAGGTAATGATGCTGGAAATCGTTCCTAATGAATAGGTACCTATATGAATTGTATTTTTTACTTTGGGCATTTCCATTTCATATAGTTTATAGGCTCTTTCTTTCCTGACATTTTGAACAATGACGGGTGTAATCTCTTTTCGGACTTTGATGATTTCAGTGGGTCTAAATCCTATTAAATATACAAAGCTAACAAACAGAACAACATTAATGAGACAAATACAAAATAAAAGGATTATATCACCTCAATATAATACTTAAATGTATCATTCATCTTAAGCCTATAGATACCCCACTGCTTGCTTGCACTGCTGTATAGGCGGAGAGCTATTCTCCAAGATTTGCGTCAATGACTGCCTGTATCCAGTGGATTCTCACAACCTTCATCTGGTCCTCAGTTCAGACTATAGAAGGATTATCAACTACCGTTGCATAGTACAATGCTATTTGCATAGATCCAGTGCGCGTTATCCACTAAAGCCCTTTGGCCCCAGTGGCCATGTGTTCTACAAAACATGTAAACAAAGTTATCAATTATAAATTTGGACCAGAAGCAGCTTACATCCAAAGGGGTGTTTTTTATTGCAGTCATAAAAAACAAACTTGATACATAGTATTGCCGTCGTTCATATACATCAGTATTTGGAAAAGCAGTTCCAATCTACATGATTATTGCCTAGTGTGCAACCTATTGCTTGATTCGATTGAAATAAAACATAGTTCTTTATAAATAACGTTTGGTCCTGTACATTGTAAACAAAATCATATTATGTGAACTTGTATTTAAAATTGTTATCATTACAAATAATTATGAGAACATAATGAGGATTTAAAGTAAATATAAACATGATGACTTATGTGCCTTGTGATTTAAACATATTTACATAACATAGTTATGACAAATGATTAGAAGATTGTACAGAACAAATTGAAATTCCCCTCTATGTATTTATCTTTTAGTTAATATTGCTTTGGACATTGTATCTTTTAACATGTTAAACAAAAATTTTGACCAGGTAATGGACATATCTTCTGTTCTGACTTGAGACCATAAATTGCTTTGGGTTTCTATGTACTCACAGACCCTATGTCCACGGATGCTGATGAACATTTCAAATTTCAGATCTCATCAGCTACAGCATTCGTGATGGCTCTACTGCGCCTTCTCAATCCAGACTTGTACTACTTAGAACTGATGGAGAACCGAAACTTAGGTAAGAGAGAAAATGTCTAAGATAAGTTAAATTAAACTTTGTAACATACTGTGTTGTGTGTTCATAGCAACTATGTAAAGCTATATGCAAAGGTTGTTGATAGGCAATTCATTTTCCATGTTTTCAGCCATGCAGTGACCAGGTTTTTAAGTAAACTAAATAAAAGCAGAAGAAATGGGGACAAAATCTCTAAAAATCTCTAAATGTATAAAATATTAACTTCATATCAACTTTTATTAGAAATTTTCAGTCTCAACTACAGTTTCTCTTTTCATGCACCATTCCCCAATTGCACTTGCGAGATGTATCTGGCAATCAATCAAATCTAAGTGATGAGGCTGACAAGTTCGCAGCAATCCTGGTGACTGAAGTCACTGGAATACGCAAAGGTTCTCTTTACTTTGAGTTCTCGAAGTCACAACTGCATTTAAATAGCAGCTGTGCTTTTGCAGAAATAATAATCCCAGTCGTTAGTCCGAAAAATGTTTTATAATATATTATAATGAATCCTCTATTTCCAGCAATACACTACGTGATATCAGGCCTGATGATATTAACGAGCGGCATAGGGTTCCTGAACAGCTGCGTGGTCATGAACCGACCGTCGGCGCACAACACCGGGCGGAACGTCACCACGTGGCTGCTGCTGGACTCCATGTTCGAGATCAGCCGCGTGGTGTACGTGTTCGTGTGCGAGGTGGTGCTGCGCGGCCGCGGGCCCGTGCAGACCTACGAGCTGCTCATCAGCGCCGCGCAGTACCGTGAGTCCACCTCTACCCTACAGAAGACCAACGTGCTGAGGGTCATCAATTTTGAAAATGTTTACGTTCTAATGAATTTAAATGATATATTTTAGCAGTGTGTCGACATACAGCAGTGCCGCGGCATCTCTGCCCGGCAGCATGTGCTTGATGACAGGCTCTATTATAATCGATATTCATATCGTATCGATAATGGTATCATAATCGAAATCTATATCGTATCAGGAGTAAAGGAATACTTCACGAAAGCGATGTTGTCGATAATGATTATTACGGAGTTAATGAGATTTAAATAAATTTTATCATAAATTTTTTGCTTAAAAAAGGCAAAGTAGATCTAGGGTTCTGTAGGCTGATTGACTTAATTGAGGCATGATTGACTTCCACAACATTATATAATAAAAATCAAACCCGCAAAAATTATAATTACACAATTAGACACTGGTGGTAGGACCTCTTGTGAGTCCGCACGGGTAGGTACCACCACCTTGCCTATTTCTGCCGTGAAGCAGTAATGCGTTTCGGTTTGAAGGGTGGGGTAACCGTTTTTACATTGTAGATGTCTATGGGCTCCAGTAACCACTTAACACCAGGTGGGCTGTGAGCTCGTCCACCCATCTAAGTAATAAATAAATAAAAGCAGTAATGCGTTTCGGTTTGAAGGGTGGGGCAGCCGTTGTACTGTAAAAACTCAGTTTTGGACCTCATGTCTAAGGGTGGGTGACAGCTTTTTGTTGTTGATCTCTATGGTTTCCAGTAACCACTTAACACTAGGTAGGTGGGCTGTGAGTCCGTCCAATAAATAAAAATAACAATAAAAAGAATAGCCCTCGTCATGTAATTTCATGGTATTCTAATATAATTTGAACAGCTACATGTGTAAGAAAGTCACCCTCAAAACCACTATTCCGTTAATATTTCAGTGTTGGACAGCTTCCTGTACTGCCAAATGATATTAAGGCATTAAGGGGGCCTCCACTCGCTGCCCCCCGGCCCGCCCCGCGACCCCGCCACCACACTCCGAGGAGTCCTGCAGTCATTCCTCTAATACAATAGTTCTATAAGAACTTTCATCAATGTTTTATAAATTTTATGAATTGATTTAATTTATTAGTCGATTGAATTTACTAGAAGTAAATTAAGATATATAAATTGAATACGTAATGTGAGCGTGTGTGAGGCAGCTACGAGATGTGCAGCGGAGAATGAGGTATTCGGTTCGCTTCAGTGTCCGGTTCTTACTACAACTATTATAAATATTAATTGTTCTGTAGTTCTAAGTAGTTCTATCGTATGTACTTAGAGGCTGTACAAGAGACACGATCGTACAGTAATATATATAAAATACTATAACACAATATAAACATATATATAATCTATATTTGTGTGCTAAAAATATACATATATAATTGTTGTTAGGGAAAACTACAAATGTTTGTATTTACATATCATCACAATGTTTAATTTAGTAGATCAAATCGAATTCATTTAAAACCCAGTCCTTATTTAAAACTAAACATTCCGGAACGCTTTCTGCGATGAGGAATTAAAGTAGCCTTCGTAGCGCGGCCGCGAGCGTACTACTACTACTAGTGCTACTAGTACTGCTATTACTACTACTAGTACCACTACTACTACTACTACGTGTGTGTATGTGTCAAGAACAATGCGGGCGCGAGCTGGCAACGAACATGCCTACGCGCACGTGTTGGAATCTCAAATAATCACAAAACAAAATCTTATAATATTTTTAATAATAATGAAACCTTAAAGTATTATAGTGATGTAATAAAAAACTATCGAACTTTACAGTAACCGCGTTAAAAAGCTGTTAATTTATTCCAGTACATAAATAAGGTTGTGGTCCATGGCCACGTGTACACTACTACTAATGCAGTGTAAGAGTATTCTGTGCCTACCCTCGTCTTGCGTTCGTATAAATTGAAGTTTTTTGATGCGTTTCGTTCATTGTTTCTTTAAAAACGTTTCATGGCTTCATTTCTCGTATAAGTCATTCCAACAGTCAATTCAACATTACCGACTCTTAAAGATACTGAAAACGATATCATCTGTGGTTGCTTAAGAAACAACTTTTATGAAATTCATATGACTTTGTATGAAAACTAATATCGTCTTTTCGCATTAAAAGTGTACAATTTCCTACAATATTCGAAATTGAGTTAATATGCGGAATCGTTTGGTATCGCCAGTATTTTTTTCATTAACACTGTCAAAAGAGCATAATTTATTTATAGTTTACCTATGTTTTGACTACTATTAACAAAATTAAAATATAATTTTATCTTACTTTAGAAGACAAATAAAGTAACTGGTAAAAAAAAATTTTGCGAATATGACTAATATTAAAAATATCACATGTTAAACCTTTAAAACACTCTCCTGTAAAATTAGTAAGTTTTGAGATTATACAGTTTTAATGCGAGAAGACTATATATTTCATAAATAGCTAATATTACCGACACGTTGTGTTAATTTGCATTTATAGACCGTAGTCCTCAGACATTTCCTATTCTTAGTGTTAATGTAAATATTACTAAAATTAAAGTATTCCGATGATCGATCCGATCGGGCCTTGATGTTCAAAGAATAACAGAAAATGTAATTACACTAATAAACTGTTATCTAAAAACTACGACCATTGTACAATGTTACAAACACTGAAGTTAATGTTTTAAATTTCGAAATTAATGAATATTTTAAAGGCTCTCCTGAAGTATAATAATAATCAATAACTATGTAATTATAATCTCTTTAAAAATATTTTTATTATGAAATATATAATAATCAAAAGAAAATAGTAGAAAATGTGAAGACAAAATTATAATTCTCAATTAGATTAGAGTTTGTAGTAGAAGTTGAACTACAGCGCCAACCGGTCGTCGCGGGAACTGTATATAGTATTACTAATGTTATAGCGTTGTACCTAATGTTTCATCTCTTGAATGTCTGATGTAGTTATAGTATGTGACTAGTGAGTTCCTAGGTTGTCTAATGTTTATTTGTATTCCTAACGATGTATACTAAAAATGTAGTATTTAGAATGAAGGTGAGTAATATTAAGGAATTGTTTCCAAAATTATTTTATTCGAATAATTAATTTTTTCTTTAATCACTGTGAGATCTCATATTTTGAAATGTTATGATAAAATAAATAAATAAAACAAATTTATTTTATAATGAATCTTTTATTCTGTGAGTCATTTGTCCAAAAATAGAACGCACACGCCGTCGACCTCAACACTGAGCGCGGGACGACGCACACTGCGCGTCTCGCACTGAGCACGCAATGTACGCGAACAACAAACTTGCAACACACAGGCCGAAACTATTCAACAACAATCACAAAACGACGGCCACTCTTTATATCACGCGAACAAGCTTATTATTGTTATTATCTTAAATATAATCTTATACGCAATCTAAATTAATAATAATCGCAATAAACAAGTCTAGTGTTACAATAATACGCGAGTACTTTTGTTAACAGTAAATCTTATAAATAAATAAAAGAAAACATTCTTGCGTAGATGTATTCTAGAAAACGAAAAATTATATATCACGTGTCGAAAACTACGCGGCGCCAGCAGACGCGACTAATGACGTCACCGCAGTCTGCGTGCCGTGACGTCAGGGTCCTTGGTCATAAATTAACTAATTCCGGGTATTCTAATATAAAATATGTCACTTTTCTTTTATTTATGAAGATTAGACCGAAATGACAAAATTAAATTAAATTACAAAATGACGGTAGTCAATGTTCGATACATTAATATTTTATTTACCCTGTACATATTACACAGACGAAATGAATTCAGTTTGGGCCGCCCCGGGACACACCCGGAGCGACACGCACATCTAATTCGTTTTATTTGTCAGTAAATAGACTTGCACCTTTCCGAAGTTTATAATCGGGAACACGTTTTAGAACTTCGGGTCGGTTCATTAATACTGTTTTTGAATCTAAAACGAGTTTATTGATTCCCAAGGAACAGTGCATGTACATGTACCACATACTGTTCGCTTGGGCATCGCCTTGATCGGCGCCGATGTTGCGGTCGATGGCAACAAACAATAAAATTAATATCGTCACTATATAACATACGTTAACACTTAACAGTTTCAAAGATCTTCTCACCGAAGCAATTTTGTGTGTGTTGAGTGATTGTGTGTGTGTGTTAGTGTGCGCGCGCGCGCGTGTGTGTGTGTAAGTGTGTGTGTGTGTGTGTGTGTGTTTGTGTGTGTGTGTGTGTGTGTGTGTGNTTTGGTTCGCATCGCGTCCAGTATAATTAGAGCCGCAGCAGAATACAAAACTACATTTTATAATATTTATTTCAATCGTAAAAAAATATTTCGAACTTCTAAAATAATGTTTCCATTTGAATGGCACTAAAATACATTTGTTTTGATTATTATTATTACTTATTTTTAGATTCGTCAAGAATATTTTTAGATTTCGTATTAGATCCATTTTTTGTATGAAAATATTATTTTAATGGCACTTAAAGGCGAAATATAGTTTTTCAAGTATACGTATACTAACAGAAACGAATTACAAAGAATTCTTAAAAATGTACAAATAAAATTAAATATAACCCTTTTTTATCTAGGCCTAACGATGTGCGCCGCGCGGACACTACAGGGTGTGGTGCCTGGACAGCAGCGCGGTGCGGGTGTCGATGCAGAACGCGACTCTATAGCACGCCGTCCTGGGACCCAAGCCCAAACAATATCTTAAAGTGCTCATGTGATGATGAAAATACAAAATAATAATAACAGCACATCATCTCTACTTCGATAATTCATAGATATATTTGTACCAAACGTTGTACTTATTGCTTTACAAAATTAGTAGAGGCTTCGTCAAACAGAACGTGTACTTAAAGCCTTTTATTACACTTGGCTAAATTTAGTCGACTGAATTCAGTGAAGTGTAATAGCATTCAGTAAGTTAGCCTACTAAATTCAGTAGCAAGGATGGTTTCTGACTGACTAAATCATATAGAAAGAAGCCTAATTAGAAACGCATTTAGGGAGGTGTAATCGCATTTAGTTATTCTACTTAATGGTTTCAGTCGTCCCTTAGCTTTCCGTGCGTAAGGACGGTTTAGTTTGTTTTCTACTTCTGAATAAAAAGTATAATTTATTTCAGTCACCTTTATTTAATGTGCGTTTTAGCGCGCGTCAGAACGCTAAACTGACGGCGCGCTATGACGTCGAGATGTGTTGTACTATTATGATAATATTATATACTAAGCAGCGGCTTGGCTCTGCCCCTGGCATTACTGAAGTTCATGGATGACGGTAACCACTCACCATCAGGTGGGTCGTATGCTCGTCAGCCTACAAGGGCAAAAAAAAAAAACTCAAACAGAGCTCCAGCGCTATAAGTACGCAACGCTTTGTCGCGACGTTAGGACGCTTTGACGTCAGACGTTGTAATTTTTTACAAATTTTATTTTAGCATCCGAGTGAATGTGTATTAAAATACTAGATAATGCCCGAAAAATTGATAGAATTAGTTAAAAAATACCCATGCTTCTATGTATCACTCGACATCATAATACTTTTAAATTTTCACACTGCTATCGAAAGGCACTATGAATTGGCGAATGTTACGTTGCGTCAAGGAGCGTTGGACTCATCTAGTCAACTTGTGTGACATGAAAAGAGCGCGCCGTTAAAACGCAGCGTTAAGTACACGTTCTGTTTGACGAAGCCTTAAACTTGATAGTTTAAGGCTTCGTCAAACAGAACGTGATCCACACGTCCAAACCGACTAGCTACGTGTCCCGCCGAGCGCGCGGCGTGTACTGCCGCACTGTACATCTGTACATTACAATTAACTACACTAACGTTTAGACGAAGAGATACTACACTGAGATCGTACGAGTTAAGGAACCAGTTTCACTCGCCCAGTATTGCGACCGTGGACGCGCGGGTGAGTATGTACCACCGTCCTGACTATTTCTATCACGAAGCAATAATGCGGTTCGGTTTGAAGGAAAACATCCAAACTACTATCAATCCAAATAGTATTCTTTTTACTTCGAGAAACATTATTTCATTTATCTCGACGTAAAAAAATGGTACTATCAAGTTCCATTTTTTCATTAATTTCAAGCCGAGAAGGAATCATTTAAAATTATTCCCAGACCCCCCTCCCCGGCGCCACCCCCCGCCCCGCGCGTCCCCCCGCCCTCGACGCACGGCCACACGCGGCCCGGGTGCTCTAGTCATTAACGCAGTCTTCACAGAGCGATGCCTCCACGCCCGTGAGACATCGCACGCCTCACGCATGAGGTCAAAGTTTTGTTAACATTCAATTAACAGATGCCTTACATACAATTGTTATCGGTTTCAGTTAATTTAAATGCACGTTAATAATAAATAATCACTGCTGACAGGCCACTCACGGTGAGCAGTCGTGAGCACATTGTAGGAACACTAAGGTCGCGCCGCAATATCTAGTTTTTGGGAGTGTGCGCCGGCGCGCTGAGACGATTATCTTTGGAGGGCCGGCGCCCGCACCGCTTCATTACGTAGATATGTATACTCCTTAATAGCTAATATCTCTAAACTATAATACAATGTATCTACATCGACCTCATGCAACAACACACTCTGCCTCACTACCGCCCGCGGACACCCCCGTCGGACCCCGGGGACCGCGGGGGGTGCGACCGAGCAACTCACAGACATTTCTGTTAGTCTTCTAATACTATATTGTATATAATTCTTCGATCACAGGTATCGCGTCAATAGAACAGCCATCTTAACCAGTGCGTGACGTCATAGGTTAGTAAACAACACAGTGACACTGGCTACGATGGCTTATCAAACAAACATTCCGAAACGAGACATAAAAATGTTAATTACTATAATTATTTTTAAATGCATTAAAATTCTAACAAACTTAATATAATAAAACAAAAAAATCTATTTTTTCTATGAAATCAAAGTAATACAAGTTGTGTGTATGTGTGTGTATGGACAACGACAGAACCGTAGTTCCATCGCGCCGACGTTCCCGAATGATATAATTATTATGAATCTTCTCATAAAACGAAATATTGCTCACTTTAATTTCACGTTTACCGCTCGTCGCGTCGCGCTAACCCCGCCCCCGCCCCCCGCGGCGCCGCGTGCAGTAGGAACAATAATTGATATTATAATATTTGGCACTTCCGCTGTTAAAAGCACCTTATTATTAGCACAATAATTAATTTAGTCAACACCTGGCGAGCGTCGCGCGTCACCCACCGCACTCAGTTAACTAAATGCACTCCATTAGTTTAATGGCCCCGTTAACTTGAGCGGTGCGGCGACCCCTATGGGCCACGATTCGGAGGCGGATAATTTTCATAAACAGTTTGATTATAAATAAATTAAATCAACCAGCACATTATAAATGAAATATAACTTATTATCTCATACAAATAAGGGTGCACTCAGAGCGTGACACTCGCTCGTGACGCGTGACGTCACTAGTGGGTACTCTGGCGACAAATTAACGTGGAATACAACTTCAATCGTTTTGTCATTAAATTTCACTATAGTGTCCACTGAACGAATGTTTCACAAAACATAGAGAGCGATTAGGTCGAAACATAAGTTATAGAAGTTGAGTTGTTTGTTGAGTGCAGTAGTACATTGGTGAGAAATAGACTGAAAAATAGATACCGCCTTCCACCATTTTTTACAACCTTATGGGTGGTGTTCTTACGTGTAGCTTCTGTTTGCGCACGTTTAAGAACAAGATAGGCTACCACGGACATTAGCTTCTAAGTTATTGAACAGACAATGTTGGTCGCCGTTGCGGAAACCGACTTGGAGCCATGGATGGCATTGGTGCTGCGAGTGGTGGTGCGAGCTAGAAGTTCTGCTGTCGCTTCCGCTTGAGCGTGACGGCGTCGAGGATGGGCTGTCGCTTGCGAGCGTAGCGCGCGCGCAGCAGCTCGATCTCCTGCTCCATCTGCGCGTCCAGCCGAGCCACGCGCTGCTCCAGCTCCGCCTCCGACAGCTGCCACAGCTGGAAAGGCGTCGTTTTTATCACATCCTCTGGGCTTACGTGTTCCCATTTTTTTTATTGCCTGAATGGGTAGACGAGCTCACAGCCCACCTGGTGTTGAATGGTTACTGGAGCCCATCGACATTTACAACGTAAATGCGCCACACACCTTGAGATATCTAAGGTCTCAAGTATAGTTACAACGGCTGCCCCACCCTTCAAACCAAAACGCATTACTGCTTCACGGCAGAAACGGGCAGCGTGGTGGTACCCACCCGCGCGGACTCTCAAGAGGTCCTACCACCAGTAAAAATTATCTAGTTTTATTCGATTTAGTAATTTTGGTATTTGGTACTAATCTCGGTTCAAACGTCCCCGTAACTAACTAGTACGGTACCGATCTGCAGTGGATACAAGTTATTGTCGTACTGAGACAGTTGATCTGACGGCGGAGGGGACGCTCTCCTCGCGACAACTTGTTCTCAACCAAGACACGAAATTTTTTTCTTTGTGCACGAGCCCACGGGACTCATCCTGTCGCGCTACCTTGAGCCAGCGCTTCAGTGTGACGGCAACTCGAGTCCCGCGGGGCTCTGGTGCTCACTTAATGTTTACAATACTTGGACATATATCACAATGTTTTAAACTTTCTTACCTATGCTGATAACCTTGAGAGGCTATTTCAGCTTCGCCCTAACATGTAGATGAGCTCACGGGGCTCAAACCGGAAGCATTGCTAACACTAATCTTAGCAACAGTCGTGCTTCGCAGAATCTACCACCAGGTCGGAAACGCGATCCACTGAGAAGATCGGCCGGGAAACTCAGCGGGCTTGTCTATGGGTTAATTCGGTCTATGGGTCTCTGTCTATGGGTTAAAGCGACGGGTTCGACGAGGTCGGTGACCGGTGCTTGTGGTGTCTAAAAGCACCGTTAATGGATCGCACAATGTTTGCTAATTTAGCACTACACAACATTATTGCTGTACGGTGGGAGTCGTTCGCAAACACCCATCGGGTACATATTCCATTAGAAGAATTGACTCCGGTCGACTGATGCTATGGGCCAGAATATAGGTAGATGACAGAATCGTATTCAGAAAAATGTTATGTGGAAGTCGGGGTTGTACTGGCCGGCAGGGGGAGGGGGAGTGGGAAGGGGGCAGAGGTCGCGCACTTACGCGATGCTAGAGGGGCAGCGGCAGTATAGCGACGAGGTGGAGTTGACTTACGAATTCGAAGTTCCCCTCCTCCATCAGCGCGCGCTGGATGTCCGCCGCGCCCACTTCGCTGGCCTCACTCTCGCCACTTTAACGATAAACACGTTAGGTTACACTTCAGCCGCACCGGCTGCTCACGGCTTCTTACGTAATTTCGATAATTGTAAATAGACATGCTTTAACACAAAAACGAACTTCAAATAGAATTTTTTTTATTCCAAAACAAATGAATATACACTAAAAACAATAATGATATTGAGTGATATTGGGTTATTCATCTATTTGTCGCGCAAGTACTTAATGCAAATTTAAGATTTACATGGTTTTTTCATGCATACCATTATCAGAGTTGGACTAAATTAAAATGGGACCACACGGGAAGCGTCAGCTTTCTAATAAAAAAAGAATCATCAAAATCGATTCACTCAATCAAAAGTTATGAGGTAACAAACATAATAAAAAAAACATACAGTCGAATTGAAAACTTCCTCCTTTTTTGAAGTCGGTTAATAAAATTAATTTAATCATATTTTCTTAAATCACCAAAGCTTTATTACAGCATTTGATTTTAATCACTGTGCTTCTTGTCCCAATTATATCAACATCTAATTGTGGAAACAAACAAGCAAACGAACAAACAGACAAAAAAAATTCTAAGGTTCGTCAATTTATATACCCCTCCCCATCTACCCTCTTTACATTTTCATTATTTTTCTTTAATGTACAGACTTATTGAATTCTGTGGTATTCTTATGTGTATGCATTGATGATTTTATCATAAAAAACCTTTTTATATTTTCAAATAACCTGGATCCTAATCCTTTAAGTCCAATCTTCTTTTATAATTACATATTATTTCATTATAACAAACCACATCTATACACACGTGCATATGTTTTATCTAAAGTAAAATAGAGCGAAATGAAATGATGTAAATTTATATGAAATTAAATGAATACAACTAAGTACATTGAAATAATCTCTCCATCAAAATGTTGTAAATTGACCGAGACTACGGTAGGTTCAGTTGGGTGCGCGCACCGACCTCGTTCGTTAGCCCCCCGGTGCACTACAGAGCACCGGGGGGACGAGGGGGCGCGTGGGGGAGCGAGGGGGCACGTGGGGGAGCGAGGGGGGCGGCGCGAGTCTCACCCTATGCTGTGCTGAGGAAGATGCCGCAGCGGGCCGGTGAGGGTCCCGTTGGTGGGGGCCCCGATGTTCAAGTGGTTCATCTCCTTCTTGTCAAAGTGCTCCAAGAACAGCGGCCGGTACTTCGGCTTGTTGGTGTCCATGGGGTCGGTGTCGTGCCCTGGCGACATACAACTACCCTCCGTTACCGAGCCAGCTGCTGTCCGCTCCACCACCACTCACTGCTGCAGAGAGACACGTCATATTGCTCACGAAGCAGTGGAGGGGTCAGTGGCCACAAGGTTGGTCGGTGCGGTAAAGAAGCGCAATACGGTACTAATATAAGCCTCAAGAAGAGGAATTACACAGTTTCTGTAACGCCACCGGCTGCCTCCTCGGTGGTGGTTGGTACTGTCGTCGGACAGAGCTTTATGTGGAAATCAATTCGAGTTACGACTACTTCAGAGTAAAGCGAGTTTAATGTTTTTGAATTTTCCACATATAGCACATACGGGTGCGGTGCAAACTCACGTTTCATGGTGGCGAGGTCCGGTTCTGGTTCGTTGATGACCATGGTCCCCAGGTCAGCGCTGAGGTCGGCCAGCTGATCGGGCACCAGCGTCCCGTCGGAACGCTGCTTCATGGTGGCCTCGGAGTAGTCAGGGCCCTGCGGGGTCACAGCACGCGGCTTACACTCACACAACAAATCCATTGACAAATCTACCTAGCGCTCGCTAGTGCCAAAAAATTGCTCCAAATTTTCATATTTTATCATAAAAACGATAAAGGTATCGTTTATTCCAAAATTATCTATATCTAAGATCATACGAACATCTTTGGTTTTAGCAAACCTAATGAGCCCCAGCTCAACGAGTCAACTAGCAGGCGCGAGGTCACACGCGGCACGTGCGATAGGACTGGGGCGCCGACCCAGTTTGGAGGGCCGACCCGGGATGGGGGGCCGACCCGGGATGGGTGCCGGGCGTGTCATGCGCGGGAGGGTTGGATTAGGGGGACCGTTACGTTCATACCCCGGCAAAGGCCCTGGCGTTGTTGGAGGCCTGGTGGGAGCTCCTGTACAGCTGCGTCTCCCGCAGCTCCCGGGCCTCCGCTATCATGGTGCTCAGTATGCTGGGCTGCTTCGCGTTACCTACGACAATTGTTACTGTTACTGACGCGCTAAGAAGGCTTCTCTACTTCACACAAGTATTTGAGTGGTTAATATATATATTTTTAAAAGTATGGAACGTATTTGTGTTCCGGTTCCCACTGTACCCGGGAACTCCGCTCCGGGCCAGTGACCGCGTGGGAATTGTCTCTGACTATATATATTTATAAGCGTACCTCCTACGACACGCGTATTGTCCTAGAGAAATTCCCACTCATTGTATTAGTTCCAAATAGTGGCCATAGGGCGCCCGCCCGGCGCGACACAAGGGACACAATACTTACCTATAAACTCATGAGCCAATAGAAACTCTGCTGTGGCTCTATCTTCAGGGTTCTTGATGAGGCACTGACTAACGAAGTCTATGAACTCTGACGACCACTGGTCCGGCTCCCTGCAACCAAACGTTCAGAATGAAGCCAGCTCGTGTGGAGCTAGTGGAGTGGCAGGCTCGGCGCGGACTGCGTACCTGAAGGAAGGCGGCGGCTTGGTGGGTATCATGAAGATGGCCCTCATGGGATGTATGTCTCCGTAGGGCGGCTTGCCCTCCGCCATCTCCAGAGCGGTGATGCCCAGGGACCAGATGTCGGCCACGCAGTCGTACCCGATCTCCTGAATGACCTCGGGCGCCATCCAAAACGGGGTGCCGATGACCGTGTTACGCTTCGCCATCGTGTCCTGAGGATGGGGAAGTCGAGTACATGTCCATCATATTGTACTAAGGGTTGCATTACATCGTGCCTACGACGATTATACGTTCGAGGATCAGTAAGAATTCAAAGTTCAAAGGTTTGGACGAAGTCGTCGTGGCCTAACGGATAAGACGTCCGGAGCATTCGTGTTGAGCGATGCACCGGTGTTCGAATCCCAGGCGGGTACTAATTTTTCTAATGAAATACGTACTCAACAAACGTTCACGATTGACTTCCACGGTGAAGGAATAGCAACGTGTAATAAAAATCAAACCCGCAAAATTATAATTTGCGTAATTACTGGTGACTTCTTGTGAGTCCGCGCAGGTGGGTACCACCATTTGAAGGGTGGGCCAGCCGTTATAACTATACTTGAGACCTTAGAACTTATATTTCAAGATGGATGGCGCATTTACGTAGATGTCTATGGGCTCCAGTAACCACTTAACACCAAGTGGGTTGTGAGCTCGTCCACCCATCTAAGCAATAAAAAAATAACTCACGGTCAGCTGCCCGGCGACCCCGAAGTCCGCCAGTTTGGCGTGTCCCTCAGTGTTCAAGAGGATGTTCCCGGCCTTGATGTCCCGGTGGATCTTCCTTCGCCGGTGTAGATACTCCAGGCCCTTGAGCGTGTCGCAGAGGATGGTCGCTATCTCGTCTTCTGACAGAGTCTTCTTGCGCAGCCGCATTATGTCCGACACCGAGCCCGCCCCGCAGTACTCCATCACGATCTGTAAGTTACAAAAGACACCATGTCAATATAATAATGTATCCGAATTTTCATTGCCAGGACGAAAAATTTTGATTAAGAATGCATTTGTTATTTACGGAGTTAGGAGTAACTCAGGTTCGCAGCAACGGTCGAGAGCATTGAGGTTTTATTTGCCAAAATATTGGGTTGAAATTTGCGCTAACTATTTATTTCTCACACAGAAAACAACACTAAGCACATACTTAATCGGATATGAAACCCAGATCACTTCCACCCACTACTGTAGTAGTAGTCACAATACCTGATTAGTTCGCGTCAGACAACTCGCCGGTAGCCGAGACCACCTAATGGAACAAGGGCTTAGAAGAAGACAAAGACCCTATTTCTTACCCACAGATCGGTATTTTTGAAGTAGCTCCCGTAATACTTGACGACGTAAGGACTGTCGCACTGCTGCATTATTGATATCTCCTTTATGATCTCCTGCAGGTCTGTATCCACAGGTACCTGCTTTATAGCAAGCACTTGTCCGCTTTCTTTGTGTAACGCCTGCAATTTAAAAACGTAGAGTAAGGCACACTGCACTAAGTAAGCGCGGTGCAAAAATTATTTAAATTGCATCATTATTCAGTAAATCTATTGTCGGGCTGTCTGATTGGAGTGCTTGGGACGCATTGCCAAAAAATATGGTCATAGCCAGAAAAAAACAAATCACCATCGTTAACACTGTCTTTTTCTTCCTACCTATGCTGATATGATAGCCTTCAGAGGCTATTTCAGCGTAACCTTAACTAGTAGGAGAGTTCACGGGGCTCAAACCGGAGTGATGCTAACACTGACCCTAGCAAGAGCAGTGCTTGGCAGAATCTACAACCGGATCGGAAACGTGACCCACTGAGAAGATCCGGCGAAAAACTCAGTGGGCTGTGTCTATGAGTTAATTCGCTCGTCGAGCCCTTCGTCGCAATCGACGGGTTCGACGAGGACGGTGACCGGTAACATTGGTGACATCGGCTCGTTCTTAAAAACTAAACTATGCACAACATAGAACACATGTGAAGTTCGCAGATTGTCTAAGCGGGATGAGTCCACGTGGGTTACGAGTACTTTACTACCGATAATCGGCGTAGGTAGCGGCTTCGCTTGGCCCTTGATTGCTAACGTCCCTGAGAGTCGATGACCACCTCACTGCGCAGTGGACCGTAAGTTCGTATTGCCTACGACGTAAGCTTCGTATTAGCCTTGGACCTCTTCAGAATTTTTCAGTTTCCGTGCGTGTATATAGTAGAAATAGTAGTAGTATCTAGTACCTAGTCAGGTCATAAGTATTGTCACACAGTAAAAACTTTTCTTTTAGAATGCTGGCCACAAAAAAGTTTATTGAATTCGAATCTCGAATTGTTCATGAAAAAAAAAAGGTATACTTTTAGAATTTTTACTCATTTTTAAATATGGAGTGGACGCTTAAAGAAGACCGTGGTGCAGTTATTGCTTTGCATCGTTGCGGTTACGCGCCAATTCAAATTTTTAACATACTAAAAAATTTGAATATAACCAAAAGATTCGTTTATCGTACCATCAAACGATACAATGAAGACTCTAGTGTAGATGACAGGTCAAGAAGTGGTCGCCCTCGGTCTGTTAGGACTCCAGCAGTGATAAAAGCTGTGAAGGCGCGAATTCAAAGTAATCCCAAACGTAAGCAGAAACTGTTGGCCCTTCAGATGAGGTTAAGCAGAACCACGGTGAAAAGGGTGTTAAATGAAGACTTAGGGCTTCGGGCATATCGAAGAAAAACAGGACATCGTTTGAATGCGCGTCTAATGGACCTGAGACTGAAGAGATGCCGCGCTTTGTTGAAGCGGTACGCGGGAAAAAAATATCGGAAAATTCTTCTTTCGGATGAAAAAATTTTTACCGTAGAAGAGAGCTACAACAAACAAAATGATAAGGTGTACGCACACAGTAGTGAAGAAGCGAGCAACCGTATTCCGCGTGTCCAACGAGGTCATTTTCCATCCTCGCTCATGGTATGGTTGGGAGTTTCTTATTGGGGCTTAACAGAGGTACATTTTTGTGAGAAAGGTGTAAAAACGAATGCAGTTGTGTATCAAAATACAGTCCTGACGAACCTTGTGGAACCTGTTTCTCATACCATGTTCAATAACAGGCACTGGGTATTCCAACAAGATTCGGCGCCAGCTCATAGAGCGAAGAGCACACAAGACTGGCTGGCGGCGCGTGAAATCGACTTCATCCGGCACGAAGACTGGCCCTCCTCCAGTCCAGATTTGAATCCGTTAGATTACAAGATATGGCAACACTTGGAGGAAAAGGCGTGCTCAAAGCCTCATCCCAATTTGGAGTCACTCAAGACATCCTTGATTAAGGCAGCCGCCGATATTGACATGGACCTCGTTCGTGCTGCGATAGACGACTGGCCGCGCAGATTGAAGGCCTGTATTCAAAATCACGGAGGTCATTTTGAATAAACTTTAGTGTCATAAGAATCTATGTTTTGTTAAGTTCATTTTGGTATATGAATGGTTACATAATGAATAAACTTGTTTCAAGTATTTTACATTAAACATGTGACAGAATTTATGACCTGACTAGGTATACATTAAAAACAAAACATATTTCTAAAAGATACAGAGTCGAGAATAACCTCATGTTACTGACATCAATATCGACGAACAGCGATAATACCTTTACGACTTATAAGTTGCAAATTAATTAAATCAATTATAAAGCATTAAACCATTTACAAACTTGGTTAAATAGGTAAGCATTGAAAAGGGCACTGTTTACCTTGTAAACACTTCCATAGGAACCTTCGCCTAGTTTGCATATTATATCAAATACCTCCTCTGGTTGCCGCGTCAAACTCTCCTCTGATAACTTCTTTAATTCACTGAAAAACAAAACAACTCAAATTTAAGTAAGGATTTGCTAACAGCTGCCCGAGCGCCTCCAAAGGAGACCTAACAACTCAAGAGCAGGTATTTCTGAATCTAGTACCGGATCGGAAAGGGATGGCTTGCTCGAGTGGCCCCGAAGGCATTATGACTCAAGGGCAGCTGGTGTTACACCTGGTGTTAAGTGCTTACTGGGGCCCATAGACATCTACAACGTAAATGCCTTCACTCACCTTGAGATATGAGTTCTCAGTTCTCAGTATAATTACAACGGCTGCCCTACCCTTCAAACCGAAACGCATTACTGCTTTACGGCAGAAATAGGCAAGGTACGGGTACCTACCCGTGCGGACTCACAAGAGGTCCTACCACCAGTAATTACGCAAATTATAATTTTGCGGGTTTGATTTTTATTACACGATGTTATTCCTTCACCGTGGAAGTCAATCGTGAACATTTGTTAAGTACGTATTTCATTAGAAAAATTGGTAGGTACCCACCCGCCTGAAATCTGAGCACTGGTGCATTGCTCAACACGAATGCACCGGACGTCTTCACGACGACTTTTAAAGAACTACAACAACCAGTGGTTGATACGAAACGACCGTGCTCCCCGGCTTCTAGAGTGGCACAGTCGGTATTCCAATGTCATTTAAGCTTTGATCTGTTATCTCAATAAAGAGAAAAAAAATCCTATTTTTCACTGGTTGCCTAAGGCTATTCCAGGTTCGCGTGGTCGGGCAGATGAACTTACGGGCTCAACCTGAGAGAATTCGTTAACACTGGCCCTAGTACTACGGAGAATCTACCACCGGATGAGAATCGCGACCCTCTGATAAGATCCGGCGAGGAACTCAGTGGGCTGTGTCTATGGGAATGGATCGTAACATCTATGGACTGACCGCCGAACACCAGGTGGGTTGTGAGGTTGCCGACCGAACCCAAGTTATTATTAAATGTCTTAGTCATTTGAGCAAAAACGTATGTGATACATCGGAGTTGCATTTTTAGCCGCAGCCACGACTCTCGTATTTTCAGTAATTACACATAAAACTTATAGATCATAAAAAAATTAAATAAAAAGAAATTATTGGTAATAATCATTCAAAGCTACAACTTTCCATCAACTTTATCGTAATGTACGGTAATCAATAACGGGAGACAACGACCTTTTATCGCGACATTCAAACTCCGGCGTGTCCCAATTCGTATCATCTGAAGCCGCTTCTGATTTTAATTGATCGCTAACGTAAATTGTACGTGATTTTAAATGACGTATAACATAATTGAGAATGGCTGTTGCGAAGAAATTGAATTAGAGTTCCGGCTGGATGATGACAACTGCCTAATAGCTTATAGCTGACAAGGAGAGCGGTGGCAGGACTCATCCAGTTTCTATGGGCTCCTACTATTAGTTCCGATTCACCTAGTGGTTCGTGCACGCAATGGTCTTTGCATCTATGCCAATAAAAAAGTGGTTTATATAATAATAATAATAATAATTTATTTATTAACCATGATACATTTACACATAACAGTTTGCTAAAAACTCTCCACACTAGGCACTGCCTGTCTCGTGGAGAGTTTTTTTTACAGGAGTATCTTAAAACTAGTAATAACGGTGCTGAATATACAAGTAAATCAAAATAGTTAAGCGAAATATTATACATATATATATACACACACACACATATACATATATATACATACACATATATATAAAAAGAAAAGGAACAGGTGTAATGATTTTTACCATAAGTACGTGTTTAGGATTACTTAATGCATTTCAGAAAGTCCTCCGAAAAAGAGTAGGACCAATTAAGCAGTTCTTTTATTAACTTTCTTTTAACTTCTTCGTAATTTAGGTTAAGAATTTTGTATTTTTTATTGAGTCTGTTATATAAGTAAGGTTTCATGTAGGAGCTAAAACGACGAGCAAAAGCCGTCCTAACTGAGGGCGTCGGGATTATAGGAGTGCGTTNTTTTTAAAAGACAAATTTTGATGTGGAATCCAAACAGTGGCACTAATTGTAGTTTGAAATATACAGTAGTCACACTGGCACTATTAACTTTGACCCAGCTCAACTCGATATACAAAACAATAAGTTTTATCACTGGTTTTCGATTTAGATTCGGAGAACAAACGGAATGCACGACTGCACTATTCAAGCACCGTCAATAGATCCCTTAATTAATTAACACTTTTATTACGCCTTGCTCATTTTGTAACCGTCTTCGCCATCTTCCTTTTCCGGTTTGGTAAACCGTTATCTATGATTTTACCGGCCGCACGATATATTATGAACTTTACGCTGAAAGTAAACTAACTATCGCAACCCGACTGCCAATACTTTATTCATTTTTAAATAAACAAATAAAAGAAACTAATCAAAACGCGCAACTTGAGACAAATATTTTACGAAAAAGATTTCTCAGAACTCAAAGGTTCTGATTTACATAAAGACTCCTCAGAGAAATAATTTAAACTCAATTCAGAATAATAAAATAAGTATTTAAAATGTGGAATGTTTAATTTTATGAATACTAAAACCAGAATAATAAATTAAGTAATATTCGATTTTCGTAATTGCATTTCTTTGAAAGTCTTTTTTGATCTTATAAATACAAAACAAAAAAAAAATGCTTAGAATGGTGGACATCTGGTGCTAACTGGTCACCGGAGCCCATAGACGTTAACAGCATAAATGCCGCCACCCACGTTGAGATATAAGTTTTAGAGCCTCAGTTTTTACATTACAACAGCTGTCCCACCTTTCAAACCGAAACTTATAACTGCTTCACGGAAGATAATTTACGCAAATTATAATTTTTGCGGGTTTGGATTTTTATTACACCTTATTCCTTCGCCGTAGAATTTAATCGTGCACATTTGTCATTGTACGTATTTCATTGGAAAACTTAGCACCTGCCTGCGGGATTCGAACACGGGCACAGCCGCATCGCTTGATACGAATGTATTGGGCGTTTTATCTTTTAGGCCACGACAATGACTAAATTGTCTTTGGGTAATTCCAAGTTTATTTTCATTTTTAATATGCTTTTATTAACTTCAGACGTATGAACATGATTTTGACCCTCTTCAAACGTCGGGTAACTTGAAATTTGTTATACTTATGACCGATGATAATTCAATATTTAAAAAAATAAATAAAAAATATATTGAAAAAATTGAAGTTCAACTAAATAATTAAAAATAAATAATAGTTTAATAAAAACTAACAAAACACGCTTTTATAGAAAATCCAACTAAAAAACAGAGAATCAATTTTAATAAATTTGAATTAAAAAGTGTAAGGAAAAATTATTTTATTGTAAAAAAGCGTGGGGTGCAGGGTATAAGTAGTTATAAATATTTTATAAACAAATATGAGTAGAAGGGTTATTTTGATAATATCCTGAAAAACACCCGACGCTTTTTAGTTAGTTTTGTTAATTTTGTTAGTTTTTTTTTAAACTATTATTTATTATGAATGTCAATGAATCGTTTCTCGATTAGTTTACATTTTAAAGACCGAGTCAGCGTTCCGTACCGTCTCCCGATGTGCTGCTCGTTAATCCCGTCTACGGAACGTCGTAAAACTGCGCCATTACAACCGATTTTAAACAGAAATAAACTTTAACAAACCATAAGTTTATTATGGGCTGAGGTAACTCTTTAATATCAGGTGGACAATGATCTCGTCAGCCTATTCAAGTTAATGAAGTTGATAGTCAAGCCAGCGACCACTCTTTTTTATTACTTAAATGAGTGAACAAGCTCACGACCCACCTGGCGTTACGTGGTTACCGGAGCCCATAGACATCAATAACGTATATGTCGGTAAGCATCTTGAGACATGAGTTATGTCTCAGTTTTTGACAGTACAACGGCTACACACCCTTCAAACCAAAACGCATTACCGCTTCACGGCAGGGTGGTGATACCAGCCCGTGCAGACTCACAAGACACCCTACCACCAGTAAAAAGTAGATAATATAGGTCATAAGTTACAATGCGTAGTTAATCAAATTCTCAATAATTTCCACGTAACATTCTATAAACAAACCGAAGAGACAAAACGATTCAGACAGACAGACATACATTAATGAAATTGTATTTAGAAGATAAATATACTGGACGGTTGGTACCGTGGAATGATTATTATGAATATATTAGATCAGCTGTGACAATGTAACATAATATTATACATTACGTGTACGCTATGATTCATGCTTCAAGTAGAATACTATGAGTACATATAATCAATAATTACTTTTCGAGATAAGGGAAGGTTGAGCAGAAAATAATCGATCTTTTCCATGACACCGAAAATTGCAAAGAATTCGAGTCGTCGAAACTTGTGAATTACTGGTGGTAGGACCTCTTGTGAGTCCGCGCGGGTGAGTACCACCACCCTGCCTAATTCTGCCGTGAAGCAGTAATGCGTTTCGGTTTGAAGGGTGGGGCAGCCGATGTAACTATACTTAAGACCTTAGAACTTATATGTCAAGGTGGGTGGCGCATTTACGTTGTGGATATCTATGGGCTCCAGTAACCGCTTGACACCAGGTGGGCTGTGAGCTCGTCCACCCATAAAAGCAATAAAAAAAAAAAAAAAAATCATTAGTTTACATCGTAACAGGTATTTCAAAAATTCAATTTAATTTAAAGAAATATTATTTTCACTTTCTCCGTTAACGTTTCAACTCTCATCGGTTGTTAAAAGCTCATTGTTAAAGATAAGACTGCATTCTCTAATAACTTAAATACGTACCATATGCTGATACTATGACAAGCAGTCATTTACGTAAAGCATTTTGCGCGGTAAACCAAAATTGTTGATGAGAGTTTGTACATCAACGAAAGTTCTCGAAATAATTCGAAATCCAGGTTTCTGCCAAGATGCTACAGTTCTCCAGCGCTAATTTCTAAGTAATAAACCCAATACGTGTTCATGAATGACTTTCACGTTTTAAAAATAATATCGTGGTACAAAATTAAATACACATGTGGCTATAGAGCGAGTTGTATCTGACCAATTGACCCACTGGTTTGTGGTATTGATGGTCCCGGGAACTGTTTTGCACGGAATGGACTGTAAACTCGTCTCTGCCAAACCAGACCCAAAAAATGCTCCTAATATAAAGAAAACCATTGTCGACAGCTTAAAAGATAAGTAAGACGCGTAGATTCCCTTTATTCTGGTTCTTTTTGATATAATGAAATTGTGTTTGTGTCTTCATCCGATTTCTCTAGTATTGTAATCGGCTTCCCGGAGTGCCATTGTTGTCAGCATCGGGTTCAACAAACTCTTCTTTTTTATTACGTACTTTGTTTTACGAAAAGATTAATGATCGACATTAATAGAATTTGGTTTATTGCAAATTAATTATGGTATGAATTTTAATGAAACACTATGAAATAAGTTAACGTCCTAAAATAGTGGGAATTACAATGATACTTCAATGAGCGTTTTGTTAGATTCCGAGATGGCACATGCAGGATTATTGTGAATTTATTTCATTAAGCAAAACCAGATTGAATACTAAATGAACTAATTCAAACAATTCTCAGAATTTCATTCCTCTCGCTCCCGCCAGAAAGTTTGTTTTAGTGTCATTAATTTTGCCATGCAACATGAATTGAATTCTTAGCATACGTTGAACACGTGATTCTTACAGACTTACAAACTGAACGCGACAGGAATATCACATTCAATTTTCACAATACATTAACTCTACTCGTAATCAAACAGTTAGAAAAATGTTGTTAGATCATGTCTACCAACAGACGATCGATCGGACCTAATATTGCGACTAAACAATGTCAGATCTCCAATTATGAGAAATAGTGAGAATCTTTACAGTTATATACCGCTAAGTGGCGACTCAGCGATGAGAAAATCGTATGACCACCAAACATAGGAACAAAGTACACAAAAAAAATCGTATACCAAAACGGATGCTACGATAACAAACAAAATACAACTAACTATTCAAACAGTCATTATTTCACAAGGAAAAACAGGTTTCCGATACCGACACAAGCTATTTAGTTACGGGGAAACGGAGACGTGATTCATTCTAAAATTATTTCCCGTGTTACAGACGATTCCAGTTCAAACTTTAAGTATTTTACTCTATATTTTCATACAATTGCTGCATAATATAAAGCCCTTTTTAACGTTTTGAGGCACTCATCATATCACAGAGTATGTACGCGATACTGCATTGAACCGTATCTATATTCAAATGTTAAGCGTAGTAAAAGGAGTTGTGATAGCAGATAGTATTGGTAGACTTACTAAGCCTGATCTCATCATCATCAAGTTATGGTGTGATGACATTTCAAACATTTCATTGAATAAATATTGAAATGATCACAAACCCTTGAGGTCGCTCGTTGGCGCTCATCCTGTCCGCGCGACGTTTCTTGCAGGTGTTGCAGTCCAGAGTTGGAGCTCCGCCCTCCCACACTCCACTCTTCCAGAATATTAGACGACCCTCACTGTCCATGAGGGTGCGGAAATCACACTATCCCATACATAGCGATTTTCAAAATACGGAGATTGTCGCCAGCAAAATAAGGCGTCAAAGATTCAGCTCTTTACACAATCTTCAAGATCACTGGTGCACTGTGACTCGTGAACGTCTCTTCACAAATGCATGCGATAGTTTATTTGTCGTGTAAACATACGACATGCCTATCGTTTGACATGGGGTTTACGGTCCATGTGGCATTCGACACACATGTGTGCATTAGATAAGCATTTTGTATCGATGAAAATATCGTCTAGAAAACGTGATCGAACCAATAAAGTTTTTGGGTTTTTCAACAGTTTACATAACAACCAAACTGCGAGACAATCTTGATGAGAACAACAAAACTTTACGCCGAAAATAAACATGTGTATCTTTTGTAAAGATTATTATTAGCTCATTTTATATGGGAGACAGCGTGTCCGCCCTCCTCGACGTCACAAACCAGACTGCGTGAAGTGAACCCAAAAGCAATTTACTTCAGGTTTCACAGCATTCGAGTGCTCAGAGTTCAAAACTCGGTCTAGACAGTATTCAGATGTCTAGATATTGCAAGAAAAACGAAATCTAAAATTCAATGAGTCTTTTACATTATATAAATAAGTATTAACTTGACATAAAACAACAGAACGATTCTGGCAAGCGATTATAGAAATAAATATTTTAGTGGTAGGTAGGTAGTCCCATACTTCTCAGATGTTCAAAATTCCTAAACACCACAACTCACACAACATCTCTACAAAGTTTTGTCACGAAATAATGACATATCGAAACGGGCACGTGAGCTGTAGTTATATGATCATGCGGTGTGTTGGTCTATCTATAAATAAATTTCTAACTAGCTACAACATTACAACTCTAACCTTTTTATTCGTTTTTTTTAGAACCAACAAATATAAGTTTGAGGTCGTAAATAGCAAGTATTGGGTATCACGAAAAAGATACGGAGACCCAGGCGTATATTTTGGCAAATCGATACTAAATATTTAGTAGCGATTCGGTGGCCACGTAAAATCTATTTACCACTAACCTAACCGATACTTCCGTCCGACCGTTGTTGGAATGCGAGAAATCTTAGAATGACGATTCATTTCGTATTTTTCTGTGATGGATAAAAGTGTATGGTATCACTCAAAATGTGGATAAAGTGTACGGTATCACTCAAAATGTGGATAAAGTGTACGGTATCACTCAAAAGCAAGTTAACTACATTAAGTGTTTATAATAACATTTTATTGGCTACAAAATTACAACTTAATGCTCATTATTGTCTAACTTAGGTAGTACTTAACGTATTGTAAATATCTAATTAACTATCTCAGGATATTTTATACGGAAAGAAAAACGAAATTAAAAAACCGCGCTACAAGACGTAGCTATCAATGAGGGTAACTTAAGAAAAATATGTACTAGTGTTTTAGAAGAACCCAAAATCATATTTAATTGAACAATGCCCAAAGAAAAACAAACAATTTGCAGCCCATTAGAAAAAGCAAGGGTAATATAGTTTCAATTACAAGTATGATTAATGCCGCTTCGAATGACATAGAGGCATAAATTAAAGATAATTTTCAGATTCATCCAGAACGGCTGGACGTTGTAACTGAGTTCTGTAAAATATACCAATCGGTCCAAAACATCATCGTCTATATTGTCTGTACAATCGGCAAATGACATGATCCTAAAACACAGCTAATAATTAGACAAGCTGTACTTGAATATACTAACGTGATTCAATTGCGAAAAGTATGAAATGAAATCATGAAATCACCTAAGATTTACTTTACCAAAACATGCGATTACCATTAAATTACCATTAGTTAAATTGTCAACAATCAAGACATTAATCGGGCTCACAGAACAACGAATTTAAAAATGAATGGACAAAATCAGTTTTCGGTAGCAATGTTCATAGCCTCATTTTTTTTTTTTTTTTTTTTATTGCTTAGATGAATACCTACAAGAACATCATCTAATTACTAAAGCAAAATGATAACAGGCGTTTTGTTAAGACGAAAATAGCAGAACAGTCGGCAAAACGGTTTTGTTTTCGTTTACCACCGACCAGTTCAATGAACGGAGAGCCTGCGTCCGAACCAATGCCGCTTGTGTTTCATACATTGTTATGTTAAGTACACAATTTACGGAACTCAGGAAATATTACTCGTAGAATAGCTCTGCTTATAGTGGTAGACTCTTAGGCGTTACTGCACAATATACAACGCTCGAGTTGCAGCAGTGTTCTTTTACAACAAAGACAAATTATACGGACCTTGAGCCTACCTTGACGGAAGGTTATTTTTTAATGCGGACGTTGTAATTCTACAACAAAATCTATAAAATAAAACTGGATAAATTAATTTCTAGCTTAGTAACCAAATTGCCAGAAAGGATGACGGCAGCTTGTAGAAGCTAATGGTCACTGGCAAGACTGACCAGACCCGCACTACTCTCGACACCACAGTTCACGATGCTCTACACTCGGCGACAGATAGAAGCAAATGGTCGTCGTGGCCTAAAGGATAAGACATTCGTGTTGAGCAATGAACCGGTGTTCGAAACATCAAACCCGTAAAATTATAATTTGCGTAATTACTGGCGGTAGGACCTCTTGTGAGTGAGTCCGAACGGGTAGGTAGGTACCACCACCCCGCCCATTTCTGCCGTGAAGCAGTAATGCGTTTCGGTTTGAAGGGTGGGGCCGTCGTTGTAACTATACCTGATACCTTAGAACTTATATCTCAAGGTGGGTGGCGGCATTTACGTTGTAGATGTCTATGGGCTCCAGTAACCACTTAACACCAGATGGGCTGTGAGCTCGTCCACCCATCTAAGAAATAAAAACAAAAAAAACAAAAAAATGCGTAAAATGATCCAGAATAAACTCTTGTTGCGAGGAGGTGGTCACGACCCTCAGTATTGAAGAAACCGAATCCAGTATAAGTCGTGGTGGCCTAAAGGATAAGACGTCCGGTGCATTCGTGTTGAGCGATGCACCGGCGTTCGAATCCCGCAGGCGGGTACCAATTTTTCTAATGAAATACGTACTCAACATATGTTCACGATTGACTTCCACGGTGAAGGAATAACATCGTGTAATAAAAACCAAACCCGCAAAATTATAATTTGCGTAATCACTGGTGGTAGGACCTCTTGTAAGTCCGCGCGGGTAGGTACCACCACCCCGCCTATTTCCGCCGTGAAGCAGTAATGCGTTTCGGTTCGAAGGGTGGGGTAGCCGTTGTAACTATACTGAGACCTTAGAACTTATATCTCAAGGTGGGTGGCGCATTTACGTTGTAGATGTCTATGGGCTCCAGTAACCACTTAACACCAGGTGGGCTGTGAGCTCGCCCATCCATCTAAGCAATAAAAAAAAAAAAAATACGAAGAAGAAAATTAAATGACCAACTGCATTCATTAACACACTTCACACTATATACGTTTTATTGATTAGCGTAGATAGGCCATGTGGCGTGAAATGCTACGGAGGCCCACAGTCAGCCCAAAGTGGATATCACCTTGAGTCACGGTCGCGATTGCATTGAAGTAACGGTTATATGACGCTTGAAACAGAAACGCATGATTACTTCGCGCTTATAATATACACTAGGTACCGACATACAAAATGAAAGAGAAAAACTGAAAACAGTGATTGAACTCGCACAACAGATATGAGTTCTATGTCTCGGTCCCAGTGGCGGTAGCACCAGTAATTGCGCTAATTATAATTTTTTCGGGTTTGGTTTTCGATTCCTTCATCACCATGGAAATTATTCCTAAATATTTGTCAAACACATATTTTATTACAATAATTGGTACCTGGCTGCGGTTTTCTTTTTTTTATTGCTTATATGGGTGGACGAGCTGACAGCCCACCTGGTGTTAAGTGGTTACTGGAGCCCATAGACATCTACAACGTAAATGTGCCACCCACCTTGAGACATAAGTACTAAGGCCTCAGGTATAGTTACAATGGCTGTCCCACCCTTCAAATCGAAACGCATTACTGCTTCACGGCAGAAATAGGCGGGGTAGTGGTACCTACCCATGCGGACTCACAAGAGGTCCTACCACCAGTAAAAAAATATTTGAACTAGGTATTCGAACACCGTTACATATCTTGATGTGAGTGCACCGGGCGTCTTATCCTTTAGGCCACGATGACTCTAAATATGTAAATAATCTGCGATCAGCATCAGTTGTAAACAGATGTGCTGTAAGATGTGTCCTTCACTGAGGGCAGTTCCTAATCAATAGATCAACACGTTCATAATATTATAATAATGGCCTTTCATTTTGGACGTTTATTGTAGCTTTATTTTGTTAATTTAGTTGTCATTCGTTTCTTCCAGTCATTTTTGGTACGTCTCTAAACGGAAAACAAAGTCATCCTATAAGTGTTCCTCATTTTCCTTTCGAAGACCGAAATTCCAAAAGAAGTCTCTTCAAACTAATACGTCATTCCGAAGCACGTTAAACATCGGCGAGATTCTTGTAAAGAACTGAAAAGGGAGCACACACACTCTCGGACGAACGAGACAGGTCAAATGAGATCGACGACCCAGAAACACTGAGCGAATGAAGCGACGAACGTTAATCCCGCTTTCCGATACGAGACCCCCACGCGCAAGCTATTCGCGAATTTACACTAGTTTCTAAAACTAATGGGAGCTATTGACGAAACTAAACCAGTCAATTTGAACGGCTCTATCTATTAACCGTAGTTGTCGCGGGTGGGCACTGTTTCTGTGTACAACGAGAATGCTATTCATCTAACCCAGGGGTTCCCAAACTTATTTTGTCTACTGTCCACTTTGAAAATAAATAAATTTTTAGCGCCCCCATTTTTTCACCTACTTAAAAACCACTTTAGCGAGAGCTCAGTCGGTGTCTAAGAGTCCTCCTAGATCAAATAACAAATCGCCTCACAAGTCTCTACACAACGTCCTTATTTTTTTCTCTTACCGCCCCCCTTTGGTCCTGCAGTGCCCACAAGGGGGCGTTATCACCCACTTTGGGAAAGGCTGATTATCACCCACTTTGGGAAAGGCTGATCTAATCCAACCTACTGCGTGGACATGAATCAAAGATATGCTGAAATTCAAATCGTCGCAAGACGGACTGAGCGGTTTACAACTCATAATATAAAAGCGATTCAGTCAAATTGAATTATCTTACGTCATCAATTCGTGAATAAACTTGTCATCTTGATACTCATAGTCAACAGCCACAAGTACAAAAAGAAGCAAATATATAGGCCGCAAAATCCGCAGTGCTGATTCACTCGGGGTCATTGAAGGCACGTCCTTAGCGGTTAACAATAAACAATGCAGTGCATAATCAAAGTTCCATACTATCCGACGTGTCAACTGGACACATACATATTCCGGTGATAACATGAAAGTTGCTTATTTGACTCGCTAACTGCTGTGGCGATATTCGACCTCATTTTATAACCCAGATTGATTTCTTTGCGGAATATTGATTGTCAGCTAAATTATTTATTACGTGTGCACTAGCGATAAGACCAGTTAATAATTGCAAACTAGTTGATTATTTCATATCAACTGGCCTGTCATTAAAAAAAAGGGAAATTCTATTTGCAAAAATAACTATTCCTCTTGCGTTTATCTTTCACAAAGGATCCACGGCCTTCGCTTATTAGATTTTTTTTTATTGCCTTTGTAGGCAGACGAGCATACGGCCCACCTGATGGTAAGTGGTCACCGTCGCTCATGGACGTCAGCAATGCCAGGGGCAGAGCCAAGCCGCTGCGTACCATAAAGTACTACTCTCCGCAAGCCTCGTTTGAAGAAGGACATGTCATAGCGTTCGGAAAACACCGTGGAAGGGAGTTCATTCCAAAGCCGGAAGGTACGTGGCAAAAAAGATCTTTGGAAACGCACTGACGATGAACGCAGTGGTTCCAGATAATATGGATCAACTCTGCTCCGATGGCGGGAGGTGCGATGATAAAAAGGAGATGAGGAAATCATCTCGAATAATTCCTCAGAGCATTCCCCATGGACCATACGGTATAAAACACAGAGAGAATCGAAGTCCCTCCGTAGACCCAGAGGTTCCAAGCGATCCACGAGAGCAGGACTATCGACCATCCGAACAGCCCGTTTCTGTATGTAGATATTTTGCTTTTTATTATTACAAAGATCATGGCTGAGCATTAAGATGCCACGCTACACTATTCTCATTGCATAAAGTCTTTGTAACCACTCCCTCACAATAAAAACGTTTAATTCGCATTGATATAATTAAGACTTCGTGTGGCAAAGCAGGCGATATAATTCTCTCTTCTGATATCTCCGAATTGATTCACCGTAGATGGACTGTGATTTTATCCGCTCCTCTAAGCAAACAAAACTGATTTCGATTTATCTAAACATGTGCAATGTTGTTTACGTCTATACTTTCAACCAAGTTGATTCAGGCCATTAATGAACATAGCAGACGCAGCAAGTTTGCTACTGAACATTGGATAAGTCTTCACTATAGAATTACTAGAGTGGGCAACTGGAAGAACGTTCTTGTGAACATTGCAAATATTATAGTCCATAAGATCGGTTTGTATTGTATCTCTGCCTTGAACTAATTTATTCCGTTGCAACAAAAGTCATGTAATGGAATATCGAATCAAAATATTTTATTACCAATCTTATCAAATTCTCCAGTTCTTTAAATTTTATTTTTGTAAACCGAATAAGATGATGGAGCTCTTTTCAAATATTCGAGGGTATCTAAGTTTCATTTTGCTTTTAATTTTGATTATTTCTCTTTCATAGCACTAGACATGTCATTGTGTGCAAATGGCATTTTCTCGAGCCGTTTCACAAGAATCCATATTTTTTTAATTTCTAAAACACACCGTAGCTATTCTAGCCTTGAAACTTAATTTGTAGAGATCTTTAATATTGAATGAATGAATGATTTATTTTATTTCAGACAACAATAAGTCCATATGTGTACAAAGTATCATTGAAACATACTTAAAATTAACAAAGCCAATCAAATAAAAAAGATACATTTATTAAAAGTAGTTATCAGTTGAATACATTTCAAATATTCCATTCCACTGATACCTACTTCGAACTAACCATTATTATTATTATTATTGTTTAGTCCGCAAGTGAACCATGGTACAGTCATAACGGTCTGTTAATGCCTTCAGGATGCTGTTAGGGCTGACCCGGACCCGGCCAATCAGGGATGTGCACCTTTTCCGCATGAAAGGGTGGCACGTTTACAGACATTCAAAATGTAAGCTGCAGACTACCAATTGGCACCAAGGTATTTTGTAGATTCAGATTTTAGAGTAACTCAGTAATTTCAGTCCTTACAAGGAAAAAAATATACTTGAGATCGATCTACAATAAAACTTGAAGATTCCTGAGCGCCATAAAATGCTAACAACATTTGAGAAAAGTTCTTAGCGGTAATTGGTGACTTGGCATCATGGACACAAAAATTTTTTTTATTGCCCTTGCCCTTTTATTGTTTTGTATTGCTCATCTGTCTACGAAGGCAATAAATAGGACCAGAGAGCTTTATTATCTTAGTTCCTGGTTCGTTCATTAATTTGGATAGGCTACAATTAAACAAAGAAACTTAAAACAAGATAGTATCGCTTACATTAATTTTCGTTTCTGAGAAAATAACATTTAATGACTTTATTTAATTCGACGAGATGGTTAAAACACGTTCTGAATTTACATTACGAACTTGCAAAAAAATTAAGAACAATGAACTACTTTTTATACGAATTCCTAAACATCTCATCGTAGATCTTACCATGATAGGCAAAAGTTTAATTTTTAAATATAACTTTTATTTTTAAACTGTAAGGGAATTTTAGTTAAGAAGAAGAATATTACCCACTGAGTTTCTCGCCGGATCTTCCCAGTGAGTCGCGATTCCGATCCGGTAATAGATAGGGATAGATAGAGAACAAAAAGAATATTTTTTGAATTCATGTGACTTAGTAAATTCAATTTTATTACCTAAGGTCAAATGGTGGTTTACTTGTGGTAGGACCTCTTGTGAGTCCGCGCGGGTGGGTACCACCACCCTGCCTATTTCTGCCGTGAAGCAGTAATGCGTTTCGGTTTGAAGGGTGGGGCAGTCGTTGTAACTATACTTGAGACCTTAGAACTTGTATCTCAAGGTGGGTGGCGCATTTACGTTGTGGATGTCTATGGGCTCCAGTAACCACTTAACACCAGGTGGGCTGTGAGCTCGTCCAGCCACCTAAGCCATAAAAAAAAAAATTGTGTACTTAATTTCTTCCGACTATTCCGACTTCCGAATTAGAAGACAACCATGTAGGTACACAGTCACAGCTTCTTAAGACTACTTCCGCGTCATACGTTCTTAGTAGTAACATTTCCAATATCTTTCCTATTTCTGCCGCGAATCAGCTATGCGTTCCAATTTAAATAGTTTGAAGGTTACTTCTTAATTAATTTACTCTGTTTGAAATCGATATTTTGTTCCGATGCACTGTTCGTGTAGGTACATTGATGTTGCATATTTACTAGAGGATGTACGAGCTTTGCTCGGTATTTTTTTTTTTATAAATTTTGTTTTTTAGAAATTATATTTAAATACCAATTGATATTATATTATATTATTTGTTATTTTCATTCAATAAAAAAAAGTTTATGTTTAAGTTGATTATCGATAAAGTTGATTATTGAAAACACGAATAAAACAACATTTTCTGAAAATATTATAAATCGTAGCTAGATCGATTTATCGTCCCCGAAATCCCCTGGATACTAAATTTAATGAAAATCGTTGGAGCCGTTTCCGAGACTCAGATTATATATATACAAGAATTGCTGGTTTAAAGATATAAGATTTGTTATTTTAATCAAGTAAATAGACTAAGTTTAGACTTCAAGGATTTATCTCAAAAGATTTGACCAACGAATTTTTCTTCTCTACCTAAGCTGGTATCCTTTAGAGTTAGAGGCTATGCCAGCGTAACCGAGCGGAGTCCAACGATAGATATTGTGTGAGGTCAGTGATTGAATGGCTGATCGATTAAGAGCACTAAACGAAAAAGAGGACAAAAAAAGAGTTCCGGACGACCTTTACTATCGCAACGAAGCCGATACTTTCGGACATCTCATGAATTCAGCTAATATATCTAATATTATAAAGAGGAAAGATTTGTTTGTTTGTTTGTATTGAATAGGCTCCGAAACTACTGAACCGATTTGAAAAATTATTTCACTGTTTGGAAGCTACACTATTCCCGAGTGACATAGGCTATAATCTTTTCTGAAAAACATTAAGGATCCTTACTAAAACTCCAATAATGTAACCCAAGGTGTAAAAAAATTATCTAAAATATTCTTTACATCGCATGTCCTGCGAAAACTATTGACGATAGAATAAAATAATGTACTTCGACTTTATAGAACACATTATTATTTACCAAAAGTGTCGCGACAGCATATGTCTAACTATTATAGTTGTGCTGCAAAAAGTGTTCTTTTATTTAAAAAAATAAAACAACGGCAAATATCGTTGAAATTTTTGTTAAAGACCCGAGCGATGCTGATGCGAGCCGCTATTTATACTAAAACGAATTATGACAATATTTTGGTACAGTTTACGTTTTCTAAAACGTATCTATACTAATAATACTAATATTATAAAGAGGAAAGATTTGTTTGTTTGTTTGTTTCGAATAGGCTCCGAAACTACTGGACCGATTTGAAAAATTATTTTTCCATTAGAAGCCGACATTGTCCCTGATGAACATAGGCTACTTTTTTTAATTTTCTTTTTTATTTATTTTTTTTGGTTTCATGTGTGTTTTAATGTATCCGAAGCGAAGCGAGGGCGGGTCGCTAGTAGTATATAATAATGTAAAGGTTCGATTACCACAAATCAAGCGTAAGGCGAATGAGATGGCACAAAACAATAAATCCCACTACTATATATTAATATCACAATTTACTTAGTTTTCCAGCACCGTCTCATTTTAGTTCTCCTCAAAATTTCATGCACTTTTTATATGAAAACAAATCACAGACCGTACAATTGGAATACGTCCCAAACATAGACAGAAAACTTTCAGAGGATGCTGCATTTTGTCTTAGTACTAAACAATTAAATTTCAGATAGATATATTTCTGGGTTGAGTGACCGTAAGACTGACAGAAAGAGACAAAAATTCAAATAGGCCGCAGCGTAAAATATTTGTTGTCATTGCGAAACTGGTTTCCTGTCGTATCGCTGTTTCACACGGAGAAAGTTGTCCTGGCGAATTTATTTGCATGAAGTGGATAAAATCATGTTTAATTGGATTTGTAGTCCAAATGCAATATCACTAGTCCCTCTAAGCCGGGAGAGCGCTGGTTGTGCACTGTTCACAGAGGCACCTGTTAGCACTAATTGCAATGTTAACGAGGACGAAATTAGCGTTACAACTGATCCGATGTTTTCCAGCTTACGCTTATAAGTTATGAAGACGGGCAGACGAACTCATGGCCCTTCTGATATCAACTAGTCATACGCTTTGAAGTCGAATTATCAATTGCAATCGAACTAAACGAAAGCGTGGAAAGCGTGCAGGTTCACAACAAATAAATAATGTTTGTTTGTTATAAACAAATGAGAACAGTTTCATATCGAATCGTCAACACTTCCTATGCTGGATGCAGTAGATAATAAAATTATCAATAGTCTGCTTTTTTAAGCAGTATGCATGATACTGATAAATATTTTACATGCATATAATTTTAATGTGTTTTAGTTTGATAGGTTGAAGTTGTCGTAGTCTAAAGGACAAGACACCGGTGTATTCCTATTAATCAATGCTTCTTGTCCATATTCTTAGACAGGTACCAAATATTCTATAGAAATACATACTTAACATTCCAACTACTGCATATTGTCAAGGTTACAAACTGCATAGGGTATAACAACCTTATGTATACTAGTGGTGCCCAGGTAGTCGAAATTTGACTATAATTAATTGAAATCATAAGTTTGTACACTGTTATGATTCTATGGTCAATGACTATTTATTTTTTTAAGAGATTTTATGACCTGGTAACTAAGACCTTTAAGTCATGTCTTATTTTACTTTATATTCTTAATTTTATGAAAAATGATAATATGGAGTGAAATGAAATGAAGATGATTAATTTGAAACATTAATCAACTGGGATGAAATTTAATGAAATGAGATGATATGGGATTCATTATACTTGTATAATCACAGATTTCGCTAAGACTACACTTTAGAAAAATATTAATAAAGACAAATCATATTTAATCTATTCACAATTTGACCACAGACTATAAGCAATAAGAAAAGTTTAACATTAAACAAATAAGTAGTATGCATGCATGTGTGTCAAATACACAGTAGTGTGTTTAATGTTTTTATTTATTGATTTTATGTATTTTTTAATAAAATACTAACATTCTGCACTCCTTTATATTCTCTATAAGTGCAAGAAATTTCATACTCCTCCGTCTGCACAATTTTCGTAAAAAGGGTTACAAAGTTTTTGCTTCACATATTAATATATAGATTGGGATAGATGGATTACTGGTGCCCAACAGAACAGGTGGGCGAACTCGGGCACAGCCAGGAGTGGACCCTACAGCTCACATCTAGGTGAACTTTTATAATAATCTTGAATACACTAAACTTGAATCTTTAGTGTGTTCTCTAAAATAATATATGCTTAGTCTTCAATAAAACCCCTGAAAAAATAACCTAGTACTGACGTCTCTGGCAAAAATTGTCTTTTGTGAAATAAACTTAATAAATAACTTGTAAATTAGTAGAACATAAAGTCTACAAATTAACAATTTATTTTATTCTATTACATTAACACTAATAGTATTATTTGATATATTGATGGAAAACAATTATTATCCAGGTTTTAAAAATATGACAAATAATTTAAACATTATGTTCTATCCTGTCGTGATTATTGTATGAGGCAATTATCCATATTTATTGAAATTGTACTGCTGTTTAGCAATTTTAAAAATAGAAATCATTGATATATTTTGAATCAGTCCAGCTATTACTTTAAAGATGCATTTGAGTACATTTCATTTTTACTTATGACATTAAGTCTTCAATCTTATGTCTCAATGTAGGCAGGCAAGGTAGGCATTTTGCAGTGTAAGGATAATCCATCCATCCATCCAGTAATACTTAAAATCCGACTATAGATACAGATACAGACAACTAAACCCAATTTGATAAGCTCGAGAATATATTTATATATTTATTCCTATATATTTAAGGCTTAGACCTGTACACATAACACAATCTTTAGAAAAAGGCCATGCATCTAAAATAAATACAAATAAAATATTGTGTATTAATTCGTCTGCTGAAGGTAGGAGACAGCCACAGCTTGACAAATTAACTCTCAGTGTTTTATGTGACATATTTCACTATTTTTTAAATACTTATCAGGTAACAATACAGTAAATTACATTCAATATTCATTTAACAAAAATAATTTAATTGTGATGTTTAAATGGAACTTAACTGTTTATTAGGAGATAAAGTTAAGGAGATGCGGAAATATGACAAAATAAATAAATTAATTAATTAGCAAATGAATTTGTAACTATGAATTGCATTTATTACTGATTATAATGCATATATATTGTTCGTGGTCCCTTTACCTCAAATTGAGATACGAAATAAAATTACCTCGGTATAGAAAACACACAAGACAAAAATGTTCTAATGACCTAACATAACATTCCTACTTTTGGAGAGCATCTTATAGTTTCCCGGTTTAAATTGGGTAGAAATTTTAAATATTCATAATTTAACAGCTAGATAAACTTGTCATTAGTTTAAAAGAACAAGATATATTATTAATAGAACTTATTGTCATTTTTCTTACCTTTTTGATGAGGTTTCCGTCATTTTTGCTTATCACTTTGAACGATCACGAAATGTTTGATGTACAAATAATGAACATTATATAATAAAGAAAATGAAATAAAAACTTAGGTATTTTAATTTTTGTCACTGATGTATTTGAAAACAAAACCAAACAATTTAAAACCAGAAAAATGTTGACACCCGCGTTACCCGCTACAGTTTTTTTCTCTGTTAGAAAAGGAAGGAAACGATAACTGAAAACGTCAAAGTCAAATAATTTTTTTAAGGGATTTTATGACCTGGTAACTGAGGCCTTTAAGTCATAAAATAAGTTTAATTTATATTCCTATTTTTATGAAAAATTATATTATGGAGTGAAATGAAATGAAGATGATTAATTTGAGACATTAATCAACTGGGATGAAATTAAATGAGATGAAATGAGATGATATGGGATGAAATATAATACACATTTAAACCCGAAGAAAAAGTAAATAGACAAAATAAAACAAATCACGCAACTTCACTTCTCGCGTTCCCGCCAAAAAGTCCTCAAATAGATAGACAGAGTGACACAGATTAATTGACACAGGCTAGTCATAGAAAAACAGACGGAAGAAAAAATACAAAAAAGATTAAGTATTCAATTTAAAATCAATTATTATGGATTTTATGAACTTAAACTTTGATTATGGCATGCACTAAATAAATCCGAAGTCGATGGGTAGTCAATGCGCGAGGATTCGAATCAGACCTGCTCATGGATCATTCTGATCTACCCTGAGTGCTATTGAAAGCTACTTGTACTAACGCTATCGGCAACCAAAGCACAGGTCACCATCTTCGTTGAACTGATTAAATAGTGACGTGACACTTAGTCCCTAGCATTAGTTCGCTATGTTTCTTGCCAAATCTTCTCAGCTGATCGCGATTCCAATCTGATGACAACTGCACTCGCGAATCAGCTGCCTTTTAGCTATAATGTTTTCGGAGCCATTCGAGCAGCTGTTAGGCAGTCTTCCCTTGCTCGGCTGAACTCACGAATTCATGCACCAATCCTGATTAAGTTGTAAAGCTTCAGGCTGGCCGCAATCTTTCCAAACAAAAAAATAATAATCAACCACCACATCATAAAAGAAAACTATTGCATATTGCTCAAAGCAGTACAGCATAATGTATATAAAACATAATTAAACATTCAACAATTAATATAATTAAGGGAATTACTTATTTCACTACACAAAACCACGTCAAAATTTTTGAATTTTCGAACATAATTATTGTATTCAGTGGCGTACCTAGAACTTTTGCCGCCCGGGGCGATCTCCAGTCTGCCGCCCTTTCTATTATAAATCAATCAAATAGTGGTTTTTATAAATTAATACACATAAATAAATTATTAAGTTATTTAATCAATATTAATTAATACACAGAGTAAATTTTTTAGACTTATTTGTATGCACTCGTAAACATATTTATATAATATCTACTCTTCTAGCTTTCATACTAGAAAAATCGTGTATAATTCTCTCAAAATTTATATTATTTGTAATTTCTTGTTCTATTGACAATATTGCAAGATTTTGTAGTTTTGATTGACTCATTGTAGAACGAAGATCATTTTTTATCAACTTCAATTTTGAGAAGCTTCTTTCGCAACTAGCGACACTGATTGAAATTGTTAAAAAAATTCTTATTACAATGTTGGGAACAGAATTTTCCAACCTATACTGCTGAATAAATTTTAGCAGGTCAAGAGGGCCCTTCTCCCCGTTTTTCCAATGTTTTACCTCTTCTTTTAGTGTAGATACAGCCATAAAAACCTGGATCCTTGTTCTTTCAATATGGAACTGTTCTTTATCAATGTCGATCAAATCATTTATTTGACATTCAAATTCTTCATTTAGTAGGTTACACGGTATTATACACGAATATTTTCTTACAAGACCATGCAATTGATCGAAGCGTTCTTTTATTTCCTTTATAATTCTGTCCATAGATGAAAACATTTCTCTTCGTACTTCTTCTTCTAAGGATAGCTCCACGTCTTGCGAATTTTCCCCACTCATATTTTTTCTCCTTCTAACTCGACGCTCAGTCGATATTTCCATCTCTTCACAAATTATTTTGGCAGCTATAACAGCGTTTTGTACTAGCGTATCTCTTTGTTCCATTAAATGTGTTTGCAAAGAATTTAGTTTTATATGGAATTGGTGGACATTTAACCCCTTTATTTGCAGGTATTTTTGAGCGTCATTAATTTCCAAAAGAACGGATTCCCATAAATGAAGGTAACATAGAAAAGAAAAAGATTGCATAGAATTGAGTAATACTCCAGCATCTGATCGCGTTTTACTATTTTCTTCTTCAGATGTCAATTTTTCCAAAGCGCTTAAAATGTAAAAAAAATGTTTTTTTACTATAGTGACCGCGGCAGCTCTAGCGCTCCAGCGAGTTTCTACACTACGTTTAACACCTTGACCAGTGACCGAAAGTAAAACATTCCATCTATGAGTGGAAGAAGAAAACAACGAAAACAACTGTTCGATAGTTCCAAAAAATGTGATGGAATTGATAGCTGTAGAAGCTGCGTGCAAACATGCCAGGTTTAAGGAATGATTTGTACATGCTACAAANCAGAGGTCGCTACCGGTGTCGACCAAAAACTGGGTTTTCGTGGTGCGGTCAGTTACGAAGAGGCGACCTGGAGAGTTGAGGCAGTCGTCTGTCGCCATTATCGACTGCCTGTGGCATTTCCCGACTCGTTGTAGTCGCACGGCTTCTGGCATTTGCTTGCCTTAGCCCCGAACTTCGCGTGGTACCAACAAACGGGGTATCGTCGATAATTGGAAGCAGATCGTGTTCTGCTGCGGGATGTCATACGCCACCGAGGTCGAGAACGGTTCTGGGAGCGGTTTGTGGTGCGAGTCTGGCCTTCGAGTCTTAACGCGAGGCGTTCCACCATTTTCCTCAGCTCTGCGATCTCACTGGACTGGTTGATACTACTCGTCCCGCATGTTGAAGTGGCTGCGACGTTGCATGGAGTAGTTATTTCCTGTATTCGGTCAGCAAGGTCCGACAGCTGTTCTAGCGAATGGGTAGGCTGCGATGCTAGTACCGTCTGGATACTGTTCGGCAGGCGGTTACTCCAGATAGTTCGGATGAACTCATGTGGAACGGACGGTCCGGCCAGGTCCATAAGATGTCTTAGAAACTGCGATGGTTTTCGGTCGCCCAACTCCTCATGAGTTAGTAATTGCTCGACCTTCTTTTCATGGGAAGCGGAGAGACGTCTGATGAGCTCGCTCTTAATTTTATCATAGCGATTGCTGGTCGGAGGATGCACGATAATATCCTTTACCGCCTTCGCGTGAGGAATATGTAGGTTAGTGATAACGTTGTTGGACTTGATGTGGTCTTCTGTAATGCCATAGTTATCGAATTGGCCTTCTAGAAGTGCAAACCAAATTTCTGAATCCTCTGGAGAAAATGGAGGCACCTTCAAATTAACCTTCCGAATGTCGGACGGCAAAATGTCGTTGTCGTGTATCGTGGAAACGCACATTTTTTTCATTCGCCGGGGTTTTACGCTGCTACCTCCCTGAGAACCAGCGGTCTCGACAGAATCACTGCTGCTCATTATGGTGTTCTTCAGGGGTCACCAGTATAGACGAGAATTGTAGTCTCCGTATAGGTGTGGTTGGAGTATGTATGCGTCGTCCGGACGCGTAGTGTAATGTGTTAAAGGTAAGTAAGTACCTGAGTAGGCGTCGACGGTGTTCGGTTAATAAATTAAATACGACACCTTGCACACTAATTAAATGTTTATTAAAAGTTACACTTAGTCCACATCAGAATACAAAATAGTCTATATTATTATAATTATGAAGAATTGAAGGTTACGAGCACAGATAGATATTCAGTTTATAAACAGTACACAGAAGACACTTTACACTTTACGACAATACTACTACGATAAACACAAAGAAAGCGTGTTATCAAAATTGAGGCAAAAGCTTCGAAAACAATAAAACAGTATATAATTAGCGAAAGCGACGTGCGTTCAGTACGAGGTAAGTTTCGACTGGGCGTGGCTAGCCGCGATCAGCTGCGCAGGAGTGCTTTGTCGATCTACCCGCGACATTCCGTCCAAGCGCGCGTGTCCACAGCGCGAACGAACGGGCGACCAGCTGATTGACGCGGCACGATAAATTGTCGTGTATGTATGTCTGTTTTATATATAATGTAGTAATAATATATTAATAGATATGTAATATGTGTGAATGTATATTCTGTGTGTATTAATAATTATATGAAATAAATATATTATATAAGTTTTATATTGTGAAGAGTTTATATTGTGTTATATGTGTGTGCATGAAATGTGGGATAAGCCCACACTTTATTTAACCAATTTCTAGAAAGTTGCATGTAGATCATTTTTCGAAAAATAAGGCCATAAATAAGTTTCACTTCTTACGTGTGTACACTAGTACACGCACACATTTTTTTTTATTGCTTAAATGGGTGAACGAGCTCACAGCACACCTGGTGTTAAGTGGTTAATGGAGCCCATCGACATCTACAACGTAAAGGCGCCACCCATCTTGAGATATAAGTTCTAAGGTCTCAAGTATAGCTACAACGGCTGCCCCACCCTTCAAACCGAAACGCATTACTGCTTCACGGCAGAAATAGGTAGGCAGGGTGGTGGTACCTACCCGCGCGGACTCACAAGGGCAATAAAAAAAATAAAAAAAAGGTCCTACCACCAGTAAAAATCAGGTTATCGAAGCCTATCGAGTGAAAGCCGCTGTCTAATATAAGATTGTTCGAATTACTCACACCAGAAGCCGGCAGAACGACATACGAATCAATCAAGAGCTAGGGAGTTCCATAAGAAAGTAAGTAAGGTCATTACAACTGAAGATGGATGATGTGCTAGTAGTGGGTAGAGAAGGCGAGAATATTCTTATTTACCGGTTATCAACTGGTGTGAATATTCTCATAAAAAACATCTAACCTTTTTTTAATTTAAATCCACCTCTAACCTATACCTAGGTGATAGCTACCTTGTTGCAAGTACTTCAGCTAGCCTACAAAATGAAGAACTTATTATAAAAATATAAATTATATAATTTAAAACTTAATTGTAATTTTTGAAAGAATTATATGGCCATAGCTATTTTCGGTACAAAATAGTTATTTCTGTGGGTTTGAAACTTATTTCCAATTTGTCTTCGGAAAGCGAATGCGTGCTTTGTCTGACATATTTGCACTAAAGCGTACATACAACGCATTAAGTTGTCATCGAGCCCTTTCATTACGCCATTTCCACTAAATTTCCTGCTAATGCTGGAATTTGTGGAATGTTAAATTATACTCAACTTAAATATCTCTGATTAATGGCCGTATAGAGTTTTGCTTCCTGAATCCAAACCCAAAATAATCTTCGAACATTAATTATTGAATCTTGGAAACTTATCTGTCGTTTTATAACTGTAAATAACAGTAAAATTTGGATATATTGCCGTATTTGTGTGATTTCTACTTATTTAAAAGTAACAAAGCTATAAATATTGAAGAGTTTGATACACAGACGTATGATAAAATTTCGAATATATCCTACATCTTTCATCATATGTAGTTTACACTTCGAATCATTTGTCGCAAATAAAATCTTACTTCGAGTGATTTATTTATCTATATGTATAATTCATTTTGAGGTTAAGCAGCCTGACTGTAGAGGCCAAGTGTCTTATTAAAAGACATCTCAAGGGTCACAAAAATGCTTATTTATATTTCAGTGGGTGAATCAAATTTATTCGTGATGGTCAATCATTACAAACGTTTGTTCTGAGTATCTGGTGAACTAATTTAATGCCAACAACATATTTATTATATGATTTAATTCTGCAGATACTTGAATTTATTCAAAACAACTCGAAACCATGATCAGGGTACCTACTACCATTTTCTTATTACTTCTAATTTGAACATTATTGTTATTAATATTATTGTTTTGGAAGATGCTTTTCACATTATGATAGAGTGTGCGCGGAATGATGATTTGAGACAACAATTCTTTGCAAAACACACAGATTTTCGACAAGTTGGAGGTGTAAATTGCGTATTAGCCTTTCCGGAATCCGAAGTCACTTTATAAAATAGTGTTGGTGGGCCTTCAGAGACGATAACAGTTTTCTTTATTTTTTTATATAATTTTTTGTTACTATCTTTTGTTGCACATTGGAGTGACTTAATCACTAGGTGAATAATCTCCTTAAATAAAGATAAAAAAACATAAAAAATATTATTGTTATTTTTTAAGGTTTTTAGTTTTAGGTTCATTGTTAGAGTTGATTGCAGTAATCGATTGTATATTTCCAATTAATTTACTATTTTGTTCATTGTTAAAGTCTGTGGACAAGTTGCGAATAGATTAATATTGTTTTTCTTTAATATTATTTGTCTATGGTGTAGCCTTAGTGAAATCTGTGATTATACTCGTAAAAGTAAAGTTTTTGATAATAGAAAAAATTTAACATTATCCTGGCACATTTTTGGTGATGACCATGTGATCCAACTAACGCTACAGCTATGGCTAGATGAAACTGTACGGGATAAGAAAATTTGACAGATGCCTGAATTGGACGATGTAAGACTAATTTTCAAGGCGAGCGTGAATTTATCGCATGAAGATATTCACTATGTTGATACATCCAAACCAATAAATTTGTCTAAAATCTTTAAGAAGTCGGTAGTTCTTTAGAAATGTACGAGCATCCACCACTGTCGACGATAAAGGCATCATGCTCATTAGCCCTTATTTCACTCAGCTTGTTCTTTTCTTTTGTGATGTTGTTTCTTATTGTTTTTAGAATCAATAAAATTATGTACACAAACAAATACAGAAAAGATCCCTACAATTCAAATTCTAGTTTCAGCTATCTCTATCTATCGTTTTTAGGATTATTATACATTTTATAATTATCATAAGTCAATCAACAAAGTTTTATGAAAAGCTAGTGGAAAAAAACCTTTGCGTCAAGTGTTAAGTGAAAAAACCCTTTATTACTGTATCCCCGTCTTATAAATTCCTTTATTTGATCCACTATAATTTGAGATTGCTTTTACTATGTGATAAAAGACGTGAGTAAAAAGAACACTTCAAACTGGATGTATGTTTACATATATGTATAGTGTTGTATGGAATTTCACAGAGTGTTAACCGGTGACCCCTGAATGATTGTAATGCGAATGAACCCTTTATTATTTATCATTTTAACTCCACGTGATCATTTAGTTCTATGAACTCTAGTTTGTCAATTGTTTATGGATCAGTTGAATGCGATCATGTGCGTCGTTGATACGTTACTGATATCCAAAATGGGTTTAAACGATACTGATTCAATATATGCAGTCAAAGATAAAATGCAAATATTTTCAAGCTTAAATTAAGAGCGTTATTTACGAGGATCGTAAGTGTAGTTATTGTTTTAATGTACACAAAAGGTAATAGCCTAAAGCGGATTACAAGATAAATAAAGTGTATCGACATGATCTGATATTACCAAGCTATTTCAACTCTATGCGTCCTTTCTTTCGTCCTTCTTGTAAGATATTAAGTTATGGAGACTAGTCCGCATAAAAAGTTGTCTACATATTGATGTAAGCATGGAAAATGGGAGTATTTATTATAGGTTACCTAAGAATACATAGCAGATTTGGGTGTATACTATAGTGCTGAAGAGACTAATGAAAACTAAATTGCTTTCTCGTAAACGTTATCAAAATTATGCCAGTTAAATCTAAGAAGATACTTGTTCGGATCTCATAAATAATACTTAAAATTATATCTGACGTTCGGGAAAATTTATGGTTCGAGGTTTTCACAATGTAACCAAACGTACTGAATTATGATAAAGTTATTCACTCGATTTATTATATGTGTAATGAAAATATTTGATCACGATGAGTCAATTATTGTAATAAATACAATTTGTAAGATAAAAGCGTTTTGTTATGAATAAAAAAAAAAAAGCGTGTTTTTGTTACAAAATTTTATGTAATTTGTAAAGAATCTAGACTACATTAAGGAAAGTTAACATAAATATGTACATAAATATTTATGTAGACAACATTCCAGACCCAATTTTTCAAGACAACTATCATTTGTTTTAGACGCGTGAAACTATAAACAAGACGGTCGTAAAGTGAGCCAGCGTGTATCAGTGAGTAGCGTTCACTGGATGGAGCGGCGCGCACCACAACAATGAGTCATACGGTAGCACAACGTGGTCGAAATTCAGGTCAGTCGCGGCCTCGGGGAAGGACGCCCCGGCCTGCGAGGCTGGTACGCACACAATGCTATTTGTAAACAACCACTACAATCTTCATTGCGTTATGAGATCATGCTGACCGAAGCTAAGCTTTGAGAGAACTAACTTCACGTCACACGTGGTGACAGTTGGTGACAACCGATGCAGTTTGCTTCTAAAACGCTTGGAAACAACTCGCGTCAACCTGGAAGCGGCTTAAAACTTCAAACGTCTGACGTTGATGTAGATTTATCTATTCGTATCTTTGGTCCAGGAATGCCCTCGTGTGTGGGATACAACTGAAATAATTACAAAAAGTGGGTCCTTCATATGGACGAACACTTTAATTAAAGGTTAATAGCACGAAATAAATCAAGATCTGATCAAGATAGATCTTGATATTATTTCTGTGGTTAATAGATTCTTGAGCTGTTATTGAAACAAAGCTTTCCTGGGTTGGCTTGTGTATTTTACTGCTAAAGAAGATTTTTTTTATAGCTTAGGTGGGTGGACGACCTCACGGCTCACCTGATGTTAAGTCATTACTGGAGCTTATAGACATCTACAAGAGACATGAGTTGTAAGGTCTCACTTACGTAATAATCGGGGACAAGTCACACACGCAGTGCCCAAACTAGGGGAGTCCCTGTAATATGGGAGCTAGAGACTTTTTCTATTGTCTTTGTAGACAGACGAGCATACGGCCCACCCGATGGTTAGTGCTTACCGTTACTCATGGACGTCAGCAATGGCAGGGGCAGAGCCAAGCCGCTACCTATCATTGAGTACTCTCCGGAAGCCTCGTTTGAAGAAGGACATGTCATAGCGCTCGGGAAACATGACTGACATTAATAGCTGACATGACTAACTGACTGAGATGGCTGACATTCATAGCATAAGATATTATGTGTTTATAATATTAAATGCAAATAACAACCTGTATAATGGCAGAGCTTCTAGCCGTATTAATTCGCGGCAGAAACATAAAATCATGATACATAATGTGCAGGGCGTACAACAAATTGTATTCCAAGATTGGCTATGATGACTGTTCCTGTGCGGCCTGAATTTTTATTGCATAGTTGGGTGAACGAGCTCACGGCCCATCTGGTGTTAAGTGCTTACCGGAGCCATAAACATCTACCACGTAAATGCTCCTAGCCGCCTTGAGATATGAGTTCTAAGGTCTCAGTACGACGCATTACGACATTAAGGGTGATGGTACATACCCGTGGGGACTCACAAGAGGTCCTACCACCAGTAAAACCGACTTCCGATTTCCTCGACCTTTAACAGGTCGTCGATCCAACTTGTGGGCGACCTACCCACGCTGCATCATGCGGCACGTGCTTGAGAATTTCGATCTATTCTACGAGCAATGTGTCCTACGCATGGCATATTCAACTTTGCAATCCTACGGGCTGAGTTGATTATTTTCTCCGAATGTAGCCCTCTCCGTTGCTTATTGAGTGACTTTGTGCCTTCTTATGGTCCACTGTGAACGTAATGGCCTCAGAGCCATACACTGGTCGAAAATTTTCGTCTCGAGATACTGGTGTATTTAGGACGAGAATATTCTTTTGCAGGTATGCGAATGCTGTCACAGTTGGATTCGTTGATTGACCTTTTGCTCGAAGATGTACCTAGATGGAAAATTTGCCCTAGGTAAACGTACTCTTATTAACGTTTATACTAAAGCTGACTGGAGTAGAACCTCTACTGAGGCCATTATGATTTTTTTTGTTATTATTGAAGGATTACTGGTGGCTCGGAGGCCTTTCTAGTTTCACCAGGACAGGTGGGCGAGCAAAGGCTCAGCCAGGAGGGGTGGGATATGCTAACAGCTGCCCGAGCGCCTCCGAAGGAGACCTAACAACTCAAGAGCAGCTGCTTCGCGAATGAATCTACTACTAGATCGGAATCGCTTCCCGCTGAGAAGATCCGGTGAGAAACTCAGTGGGCTGAAGCATGGGTAAGGTTGCACGTCGAACTCTTTGTCGAGTTTGACGAGTCGGTTACCGGGGACCCTAAGCCTGCTCCTACTGTTAGAGCTGAAGGCGCTAATGCAAAGGTTACTAGATCTGATGGATCCGTAAGAACGTGTCTAGAGTGTCGACAGTGATTGGCTCATGCGTGATCAGGATTCGGGGAGTAGTTAACGGCGGCAATGATAAGGCGAATATCATGACGCATAGCCTTATTGAAGTTCAGTTCCGACGCTGACTTCATGTATTTCTGGGTTGATTCAAGGCCAAGATCGTCGTGTAGGTCAACGTTCTTCACGATCCACGGAACTCCAACGGCTAGCCTGAAAAAGCGAGATTGTGGGGATTGGAGTGTATCTATGTGCGTACGAGCCGCTTGAGCGAACACCACACTCGCGTAAGTCATGACGGGCCTTATGCAAGTTTTGTAAAGTGTCACCTTGTTCCGAAGGGACATTTTACTCCACTTACAGATCATGGGATAGAGTCTGCCGAGAATAAATGCGGCACGGTCACGGACTGTTTTTATATGAGGATGGAATGTCATGGATGCATCCAGGTGATTCCCAGGTACTTGACCTTCCTGGCCCAGGGTATAGGTTGGCCGAAGAGGGTGATCGGGGGTGTGATTTTTCTCTTCCTAATGCGGGAAGAAATAAGCGGTGAGTTTCCCCTTTGAAATAACACTGCTGTGCTTTTCGCTGGGTTGATGTTCGAGGGTTACGTCTGCGCTCTGGACTTTCCTCGCCATTAGGGACTTGTTTCTACTCGAGTAGTACACGGTTGTGTCGTCAGCAAACAAAGTTAATTGGGTCGGCGGCGACCGGGGTATGTCGTTAGTAACCAAACTAAAGAGGAGCGGAGAGAGGACGGAGCCTTGCAGGACTCCGGCCGTGAGAGGTCGTGGGGAGGAGTGAGTTCCCTCGACTCGATATCGAAAAGAGCGGTTCGACAAGAAGTCTCGTATGATGAGCTCTAGACTATCTGGAACGTCCTGTGAAGTCCTCGGTCCTTTCCGTCCTCCACGGTGTGAAGATAGCTGCAATATGGTTGGCAAGCCGAAAGTGAGTCGTGAAATTATTGTTGATATTGATGCCTCACTTTTTTAGTCCAAAAACCTTGCAAGCAACTACCAATGCAGCGGTAAACGGATTCGGAGGAATAACATCTCCCCGTGTGACATCACGGTGCAGAAGGATGAATTCCGAAACCCAGTCTTGTAATTTATATGATGCCAATAGCCTCCAACTAAAATAGTAGTGACATAGGGACGGGCGGACGAAACTATGGGGAACAATAAAATGGAATTGGTATATAAAAATGAAGAGCATAAAACGAATACACAATAACATCTGGTACAATGCTACAAAATACATTAATAGACTGCAATGTCAACCGTTGGCGAGTGGCTCCAGCAGCTGTCGTATCCGCGGCTAATTGTCGGAAAAACAACACCGACATACGGGTTTCAGCACCTCAACGGGCGACCTTTACACGCCATTAGGTATAATAAACCTCCGCTTTGTAAAGTCAATGACATCCATTTCCCGTTGAGATCTGTTGCCGGTTCTGATATTTGATACTTGAAGGTCATCGCAAGTGTGTGTTCGCTTTTGAAACGTCTTCACGTACGTTTTATCGTCTAATTAACAAAATACAGAACGTTCACGTTTTAAAATGTTTATACTTTTAAGACAAATATTTACATTAAAACGTTTGCTTAATAAGCACAGAAATCGTATATGTGATGATGATTGTATTTGAAAGGGAATCGGAAATGCTTTTAATACAATATTGTTGTAATGAGAATGTTTATTGCTTTTTTTTTAATTTAAAACTCTAAAAAACGTGAGAACAAGAGTGATCTAATTTGATATTTCCTCCTTATTTTACCTACAGTACTAATAAATATCGTTTATATAATCTAATTACGTATCATTTCCTCAATAAGGAAGCTCTTAACAACTTCATCATGTCTCCATATTCTATTGAATCAATCGATCGAAGTGCATTAATGTTCAAGAACGATATGGCCTTGTTCGTCTATTACTGTGTAACCTTGGTCACGGAGATCCGCGTTGCAATTTATGTCATATTCAATATAAATTAATAGCAACATTAGTCTATTAATTTTACGTAACATATTAATTGAGTTTCAATCATCATATTCAATAACGTTTTTTTATTGTAGACAATAAACTTAGTTTATACGACATTACTGTCTATAGGGCGTATTGTAAGCTCACACGGGCAAGTACTACCATCCTGCCCATTTCTGCCGCGAAGTAGAAGAAAAGGGACAAGTGGAGATAGAGCAGTTAATAAGATACAATTGAGACTTCTATCTATGGACTCATATATCTATTTAACACCAGGATGGGCATGATCTCGTTTATTAATCTATGCAAATTAAAAAAGAGAACAAAGGGCTCGGTAGCTAGAGGCATGGATTGGCTGAATTGCTGGTATCCAAGAGCGACCGTAACCGACTTATCATCATGTCATCATCAGCCTATATCAGTCCACTATCGACTTGGTATGATGACCAAGTTTTTTACGGTTTTGAAAGCTCGTAACATAAAGTATCTCGTGTGTGAGAACATTTTCAATACTCGACATAAACTTCTTCTTGTTGCCCTAATTTCACATTATGTGGGGCCAGGACATTATATCCTTTTATCATGCTGCATAGAATGCATGCTGCATTTGACTTGATTTGTAAGACTGGCCTAACGCCATCCCTCCTTGGAAATGCTGTCGTTGGCATTTTTTTTTTTTTTTTTTTTTTT
>NW_021011497.1:967715-994595 GCF_003987935.1 Bombyx mandarina
AGGGGGACCCGAAACACTTAGAGGGCCAGGGCTTGGGCGAGATCCGCCTCCCTGGCCCCCGCTCGACGGCGGCGGGATTGTGCGTCTCTCACGCGCCCCGCCGCCTCCTTCTGCGAGATGGTGCACTCGCAGAAGTCGAGCATCGCCTTCCACGACTCGTCGTCGCCGAGCATCGATGCCACGACACTCGGCAACGACAAGTCGTTTCCTGTTTTTGCGACGAGGACACGGCGCCACCCCTCCCATGCGGGGCAGGCAACGAGCGTGTGCTCCGCCGTGTCCAAGTCGCAACCACAATGGTGGCACTCTGCCGTCGGCTCGGCTCCGATCCGGTGCAGGAACTCACCGAAGCAACCATGCCCAGTGAGCACCTGCGTGAGCCGGAAAGTGAGGCGTCCTCTGTCACGATTCACCCAATCCACAAGGACCGGGCGAATCGCCTCGACGGTCCTACGACCGGCCGAAGGATCAGCCAGCCGTCTGGACCATGACTCCAGCTGTCGTTGGCATAACCATAACCAACATTATTGCATTCATCAGTTTTACACCAGAAGGACCTCAAAATTGTCTGCCTATACTTTTGTTATCAATAAAACAATAAAAGAAGAAGTATTAGCGTCCTTTGTTGGGAAAAAATGTAAACAGATAAATTTCATACAAAATGTTGTTTCATACAACAATATTTTACCAATTTATGATTTGCATTATAATATATATATACAAACACGGGCCTTTCAGAAACGGTTGTCATCATCCAACAGTGTGTTGATAAATTTATTTACAAATATTTCACTGAGCCCGTAAACTTGATTGTAAATTAATTTTCACTGCGTTTTGCACTGTCAACTTTATTAATTTGGATTAATGAATAAATTATTTTTCCTCTTTTTGTGGACGGTCTTTAAATATAATTTCAATGACAAAATTATATGCATAATCAGAGGAGCATAAACAATCAGTTTGCCTTGATAGATGTCAATTCCAAAAAAAATATTAATTTCGTACATATTAACGTAATATAACTGTGAAACAATGAGTACATATATTTTATTTTTATTTTTTATTGTTTAAACAGGTGAACAACGGGTTATAAGTGTTTATTGGAACCCGTAAACATAAATATATCAATAATCCACCCATCTTGAGGCGCGGGTTTTAATGGATGAGTCGTCGACGATCGCCTTGACGACCCGTCGGTCAGGTCTTCGGGGTGGCATCGCGAGAATTGCTTATTCTGCCCGGGATATGACCGTGGGCGGAGATCGAACGCCGAGTGAGAGAGCCGGACCGATTGGTGGGTAAATCATCCTTGGGCCTGCGATCCGCTTCCAACATCTGGGGACCGTCAAGATCAATATACCCCCCTACGCCACGCCCCTGGGCGCAGAAACCTCATGTACGAGGTGCGGCCCAGTGCCCGAAAAAAAAAACCGATTCCAAGTCTCAATTCTATAGTACAACGGCTGCCCCGCTCTTCAAGCCGAAAGGCATTACTGCTTCGTGGCAAAAATAGGCAGGGTGGTAGAACCTAACCGTGCAGTTCATAAAGCCCTATTAGTAATCTTTAGTGTTTTTTTTATTTTATAGTCTACCCCAGGGGTTCCCAAACTCATTTTGTCTACTGCCCACTTTGAGAATAAATTATTATTTAACATCTCCCTTTTTTTAACCTACTTAAAACCACTATAGCGAGAACTCATACGGTGTCTAAGAGTCCTCCTAGAGAAAATCACAAATCGCCTCCCAAGCCTCTACACAGCGCCGCTATTTTTTTCTGGGTGTCTTACTGCCCCCCTTTAGGCCCGTAGCGCCCACAAGGGGGCGTTACCACCCACTTTGAGAGAAGCTGCTCTATCCCATATCAATCATTCCTATCATCCCGAATCACCCATCCTCAGCATTTTTTGCGTAACTATTTCTGCACAATCTAAAATTCTCTTATTGATTTATCATTCCATCAAGAAACCATCGTATGCTCCAACTTCAAGAGTAGAGTAGCCGTAATTTAGATGCCGGAATTCTAATAAGCTAATAAGCTATTCATTATTATTATCATCTACAACAGGGGTGGGCAAAAGCCGGCCCGCGGGCCGGATCCGGCCCTTTTGCTAATTTTATCCGGCCCGTTGAAAAATTCCGCACATAAATTTTTTTAAACTCTTTTATGAGATTTTGTTGACATCAGCATTAAAAAAGCATATGCGGTAAAAAAGCATATGCGGTATAGTCCTCCGGCCCGGGAGACATTTTGAAAATTTCATTTTGGCCCNCTTTTGCTAATTTTATCCGGCCCGTTGAAAAATTCCGCACATAAATTTTTTTAAACTCTTTTATGAGATTTTGTTGACATCAGCATTAAAAAAGCATATGCGGTAAAAAAGCATATGCGGTATAGTCCTCCGGCCCGGGAGACATTTTGAAAATTTCATTTTGGCCCGCGCTTTAAAGTATTTGCCCACCCCTGATCTACAAGATACCAAAAGTTCTGCTATAAATATTCAGAGCGAGTGTATTCCTGCGGTCTGGGTCCTTCGTCGCGTCGTCTCGTCTTGTCACCTTATTGATGAGCGTCCCACACTGCGCTAGCTGTGGGACGCGACAATTTAGGACAGAGCTATCTTAACTCCGAGTAACACTAATAACTCTAATATGTCCATCAACCTCCTCTATCGTGTTAGTTCTCTTTTTTTTTCGCTCCACATTTGCTTATGATACAAATTACTTTGCTAATTTAGTTTGTCGGTTCATTTTTCTTCTTCTCTGTTTTCGCGATAATTGCGTACCTTTTTAAAAGTTCGTAATTTAATTTCCGGCCGACGTCCGCCGGTCGATGACTCTATAGACAAATTCACAAATATTTTTCCAATCATTGACTCAAGACTGTTTGTTCGATCTAAATAAGTTTAAATTTTACAATACTACTAGCTGACCCGGCAAACATTGTTTTGCCATAGGTATATAAGATTTCTAGGGAATTTCTAGTGTAGAAAAAAAACTAACTTATTGTAAGTGTGTAAGGATGTGGTAAATGAGTGAAAGAGGTATGTAGTGCTGTGAACGATGAGGGAATATATAATAAAAATAACAAAACCTCATTCAACCACATAATACCTCATTATAACAAAAAAAAAGTCCAAATAAAAAAAAAAATTTTAGGGGTGGACAACCCTAATCACTTAGGGGTATCAAAAATAGATAGTAGCCGATTCTCAGGCTTACTGAATATGCATAAAAATTTTCATGATTTCATGAGAATCGGTCAAGCGGAGGAGTATGGGAACGAACATTGTGACACGAGAATTTTATATATTAGATATTCATTACAAATAACATTTTGAATTTCGATCAATAAATACTCAATTTATTTTATATTCTCAATCAAAAGATTTACAAAGCAATAATCTTGTAAATAACGGACTTCATAAACACCGATTAAATCGAACTATATTTGAAACATTGTAGCGTATGATGTAAGATAGTAAGGGCTTCGTAATAATACATCCAGAGATTATAAAAATAAATCAGTCTTCGAATGCGCTGCTAAGGGATTTCGTGTACCTATTTCAAGATAATAATAATTGAATTATAACGATATGTTTCGGCTATTTTCAGTTGTTTAATGTACTTTTACAATGTAATAATCATTTCAATAAACAAATGTTTCAAAATTCATTGAGATTTATAACAAACACACACAGTATTTGGTTAATAGCTGTTGATAAAATAAGAGTACTTTGCCCGGATTTGTTACTTTTCATCTAAATTCGAAGTTATATCTCACAGAAATTATTTACTTGTATATTTTTTATTCCTGGAAATCTATATATTAATACGTGAAGCAAAAACTTTGTATGCCTTTTTACGAAAATTGCGCGGATGGAGGAGTATGAAATTTTCTACACTTATAGAGAATATAGAGAAGAAGTGCACAATGCTAATATTTTTTAAAAATAATGCATAAAAGATACATTTAATCAATAAAGAAAACATTACACACACTACATACTATGTATTTGACGCACACACGCATGCATACTATTTATTGTCAAACTTTTGTTCTTGACGTATGTGGTCAAATTGAGAATAGATTAAATATTGTTTGTCTTTATTATTATTTTTTTATAGTGTAGCCTTGGTGAAACTTGTGATTATAGAAGTATAAAATACAATCATAATATTGTACAAACTTACAATTCCAATTAATTATAGTCGAATTTCGACTACTGCAGGACCTCTAGTTTTATTAGTTATATGATTATGTGTGGCTGCTGAACTTAATATACAAAATACTGAAATTAAATCTTGTACGTTAGCGGACATAAGCATGGCGTAATCATTTTTTTATTATTATTGCTTAGGTTGGTGGACGAGCTCACAGCCCACCTGGTGTTAAGTGGTTACTGGAGCCCATAGACATCTACAAAGTAAATGCGCCACCCACCTTGAGATATAAGTTCTAAGGTCTTAGTATAGTATAGTACAGTAGAGTATAGTCTCAACTTGTTGCTCGAAGCAGTATAGTTACAACGGCTGCCTTTCCTTCAAACTGAAACGCATTACTGCTTCACGGCAGAAATAGGCAGGGTGATGGTACCTACCTGTGCGGACTCACGACTGGTCCTACCACCAGTAATTACGCAAATTAAAATTTTGCGGGTTTGATTTTTATTATGCAATGTTATTCCTTCACCGTGGAAGTCAATCGTGAGTATTCGTTAAGTACCTACGTGTTTCATTAGAAAAATTGGTAGCCGCCTGCGGGTTTCGAACACCGTTGCATCGCTAGATACGAATGCACCCGACGTCTTATCCTTTAGGCCACGAAGACTTCATAAGAATTATGATACTTTTTTCTTATTAATAATCGACTTCAAATGCGATCCAAATAGACTATAATCAGTTACGCCGTGTTAACTAATACACCGAAGCCTAAACCTAAAATTTGTAGAATAACTTCTACTTAGTAAAAAATGTATAGTTGTTTGCAAGTTATTATCTATCTATACTAATATTATAAAGAGGAAAGATTTGTTTGTTTGTTTGTTTCGAATAGGCTCCGAAACTACTGGACCGATTTGAAAAATTCTTTTTCCATTAGAAGCCGACATTGTCCCTGATGAACATAGGCTACTTTTTTAAATTTTTTTTTAATTTTATTTTTTTGGTTTCATGTGTGTTTTAATGTTTCCGAAGCGAATCGAGGGCGGATCGCTAGTATTATATATTACTGAAAGTTGAATCTTTTTACAGTTGTTATGTTCGAATCAGGGAATTCCTAGTCAAATGTTGAATAGCTGAAGTCAATGAAAAACCAATGGAATGAAATAATGTAATGGTCTAGTGAAGCGTCATCGGTGGTGGCTGCACAGACTTTGTTTAATAGATCAGTCGATAAAGCGTCGTTCGAAATTTGAATTCTTTAACATGGCATCCGGCGCGCGAGTGCACTGGCACTGCGCCAACTATGCGTACGCAGCTAACACGCTATGGTATCTACCGGGAAACCGCTATTTAACACGTTCGAATTCAACGTGTCGCTAGTGCAATGGAAACACAAAAAATGATCTTTCATAATTCGAATTTTACAACTCGTGTTATTCTTACCGGTAATTACAGATCTTCCGCTTCCGTTTATTCAATGAATGTTCACTGGCCATTGATATCGGTTTTTGCCGAAACTGTTTTGTTTTATTAAATAATTCTTGTTATAGAATTTACGTAGAACAAAAACAGTGTTTTCTCGGTTTGATTTCTCAAAAGTCTTTTTTAAATTTGTAAAAAATAAAATAAAAATCTGTTTCGTGTATCAAAAAAGTCAGTTCCATATTTAGTCGCCGTCTTGTTGTAGTGTGCGTATCGTCGGCGCCAACCGCGAGATTTATAATACATATCGCTATCCGCATGTCATAAATTAATACACTTTTACAAAATGATCTTCGTATTTTTTTCATTAAATGACAGATTGATGCGATAACAGGAAAGCCAAACATCGTTTCTTATTGTAAATAATAATGTTTTTATTTATTATATGAATGTATTTTTCATTCAAATACAATATAATTCAAAACATTTTGTTGCACTTACGTACGCCAAAATAACAATAATTTAAAGAAAAAATAGACTTATAACTTAAGTTCAATGGACTAAGTTATCCCTGAAAGCGATTTCTTCCAGTCGACTTTTGGAATGATTTTGGAATAGGAAAGGTAGGCGTAATCTTAGGACTTGACAAAAATACTTACATAATTACAATTATACTAGTATTGTAATTGTAAATAAATACATATATACAGATAAATTTAAACATATCCAATAAAATACGACATGTATTTTATTGGATATGTTTCAATGTTGTTTGTGTAAAACAAAAATCATAACATAGTATAAAACAAAGTCTCTTTCTCTGCCCCTATATCCCTATGTATGCTTAAATCTTTAAAAGTACGCAACGGATTTTGATGCGGTTTTTTTAATAGATAGAGTGATTGAAGAGGAAGGTTTGTATGTATAATAACATCCATTAAATAGTGGAGAAATCAATAATAAATTACAGTTTCCGAAGCGAAGCGAGGGCGGGTCGCTAGTATTGTCTAAATAAAATACTTACAGTTACTATCTGCATAATATTATTATACCCTTCATTAGTACGGAAAATTTTATTCAAGATAAACAAAAACTAAGAACTTAGATAGGAATACTTGATACAGTCTGTTTATTAAGTAAATGGGTATAGACGTAAGATCTAATGATTTTTTTACTTTATTATTAAACCGGCTCGTATTTTACTGAAGTATTTTTGTTTGTTTAGTAAAAATGGTTATTGGAACTTTTGGAAAATATAATAGCAGACTAAAAACTGCATCCAAAATTGTTTAGTGGTGACATCCATCCAAACTCTTTCATGCGTTTCGGTTTGAAGGGTAGGACAGACTTCGACTATTTTGTTTCAAAGTGGAATGCCTGTGTTAGCCACCTATCACCAGGAGGGCCATGAGCTCATTCGTTCAAGATATCAGCACAAGTTACGATAAAATTATTTTTCCTTATATAATAATTAATCAATTCCAACATAAGACCTCAATATTTTTCATAAAACATGACGTATGCACTTAAGTAGATGATTTAGACGTATCTTCACAATTATTTTTGGTACAAGCTTTGATCACACAGTGTGACCCTAATTCCCCTGATATTAATGCAGAGCTGTTACACGTATGCAGTCTGCATTTTGCTTGTTGAAAAATAATACGTCACGAGTATTCCTTAAGATTAAGATTTCGTAAAAATCAAAACGAAACAAATCGATAAATTGTGAAATCGAAAAAATTCGAAACCAAACATTATAAAAACATATTTTTCCCGGAAATCTTATGAACATAATGTTTTCTCGTTAACGTGACCCTGAAGCTCGAAGTTTAATTGCCATTTCTTTTTTATATAAAAACATTGTGAAGCTGTTATGTCAATTTGACCTTCGCAAAACTAGCTACATTTATGTGTTCAATTCGTTTATATTTAGTTCATTAATGTATTAAGTTATTTATTGTTATTTAACTAGATAGGTAGACGGCCTTTTTGTTTTTGAGTAGCCCACATTGAGACATGAGGTCGAAATTTCGATTTGTAACTCCGTTTCCAACCTTATAACTGATACGTATGACACTTGCGCATCGAAAAGAGGATGATGATAATAGTTTTTTCTGCTTTAATGAATGTTACTCATACGATATTATTAGTCGTAGTCCTAGTCGGGGACGTCGTTCAGAAACGCATTGAGTACAAATTCATCGTGGCCTAAAGAATATGAGGCCCGGTGGATTCGTATGGAACGATGCGACAGTGCCAGAGTTCGAATCCTGCACCTGCAGGCAGTTACCAATTTTTGTTATGAAATGCGTACTTAACATACATAATATGTTCATGAAATACTTTCACGATGTAGTTATAGCATCGTTTAGTAAAAACGAAACCTTCAAAAATTATGTTATAATTTGCTTCATTAATGAGAGGTAGAGTGACATTTGAGCCGGCACTATTAGGTACCCCCGCCCTGCCTATTTCTGCCGTGAAGGAAATAAGCGTTCCAGTTTGATGGGTGGATATATAAAAAATTGACACTTAGAACCTAGAGAACTCATGTTTCAAGGTGGGTGGCGGTATTTATATTATATAGGCAACAACATAATACAATATCGAGTTTCGCATAACTAACTCTTATAGTCTGCACAGTTTTTATGATTGTATAATTTAACTAATTACTTTAGAGAAGCCTAGAAAAATTTAATTGAATTCTGTGACGTGAATCAGTAGTAGAAAACTAAAAGGATAAATATTTTGATCTTTCAGAAAATAGTATAAATATAGCTAGCGGAATTCTTTTAAAATGTCAAAAATTAAACAAAGTGTACAAACGGAAGCCTTGGTAAGAACATCGTCGCTTAGTATTCATGACGTGTCATTGGAACCAATAATTGATTTTACATGTTTTTATTGTTGAATTTTCCGTACTACGTAATTGTTTAGGCTACGCAGAATTAGAATGTCCGAGAATTTATAAATACAATTATTAATGAAGGATGTTTGTATGGATTAAACTGAAATGAACGTTCATGATTACAACTACACATGCGTGACAGAGAAAGCTCTAAAATAAATTCTTATCATTATTTTAGAGTAACCAAACGAATACGTAACGCAATTTTTTTTTTATTGCCCTTGTAGGCAGAGGAGCATACGGCCCACCTGATGGTGAGTGGTTACCGTCGCCCACGGACTTCAGCAATGCCAGGGGCAGAGCCAAGCCGCTGCCTACCGCAAAACTAGTTACATTTTAAATTCAATGAAATGTTGCATACGAATGTGTTTCTAAAACTGTACACCACTATTTTAGGTATTGTGCTTAAAATAATGTTTAACATTGTATGTGATGTGAAGTAATCTAAATTTATAATATTATTTTGATGTATTGAGGCGGTTAATTTTGTATGTTATTAGATTCCTTACATTATACAATGAAAACATGTATGGTAATTTTAGGCGGCCTTGCTGTATAAATACACTTAACTTGGAATAATGTAATAAAACACCAATCATTTTGTTTTTATATAATCTTTTAAGCGTAGACATTAATCGTAACCTTACTTTGATGTCCATTCTAACATAATTATTTTAGATTTTTTTATTCGAATCACTTATTTTCTAGACACTTCAGGTATGATTGTTAGTTAAGTAAATGATTTTGCTTCTATGGCCACTTCGAATAATAAATCGCCACATCATATTTTAATTGCGGATATTTTAAAAAGCGGCTAAGGGATCCAGTTCAAAATAGGTTCAATACGAAAGCATTTCTTGAGTATTATTACAGCTTACTTCGGTTATCAACTAGAATTTAATCGTAGTAAGGCGTACTGTTTACCTGTAATTTCATCACCCTGCTTATTTTTCGCACACTCTTGACATAGCGGTCGTGGTCATGCATCAGTCGGATCCTGCGATACCGATGCTCTCGCGATGCGACGCCATGTGATGTGGCATGATGTTTCGCAGAGTGAGAACAAACATTTATGTTGGAGTGAGTCAAATATTTTATGAGGTCGCTCCATCGTGTTGGAGATCGTCCTGCTTATATCTCCGGCTAACCATCATGCATTCCGGTTTGAAGGGTGGAAAAACCATTATCCAATACATTTGAGATTTCGATACCATGTCTCAAGGTAATCACTTAATATCGTGTGGGTCAATCGAAAAAGTAGTATATTAAAATTATTGTTTCGTTTTTCTAGAATGCGATTGGCAAATAAATATATTTTTTGAGTCCCCGCATAATTATTATTGTAGGCTAATTATCACGATCCTGTTAATAAATGGTTCATTGCACGGAATAATATAGTTAGAATTACACAGCCAGCAGCCTCAATGAATAATTACTTAAAGTTCATAACGTGGGCGCGCTTGATATTTTATATGTTACAAATCAATGTTGCTACTCTTATAGGTAGAAATGGGACGTGGGATTTTTTATATTTTTTACTCTTTTTATTTCTTAGATGGGTGAACAAGGTGTCGGCTCACCTGTTCTTAACTTATTACCTACGCCTATTGACGATACGTGTCTTGATAGTTAAAATTGAAGTCTTAATTTAAAAACAGTATTTCCTACCGCACGACTACTTAGCTGTGGAAATAGCTCTCTCACATATTGTACTACCTAAATCTGTGAAATTGATTTTCTACATACACTATTTCATCTATATATATTCCTGTGTTGGATACTTGGGTTTCTTGAATAAAACTTCCAAATCGATCTTGAGCTTTTATTTTCTTTATACAGGTTTTTTCTTAATTTTTATTTTGCGAATAAGTTAGCTTGGCACGGCGGTTTTTATAAAATGTAAATGGTGTAGGTAAACACAAATAAAAATTTCAATAATGCTCCTTAAAATTTCGTAAGCGTTAACATCCTGTCTATCATTTAAGATAAGAAACGGAACTTCCGTTATCATTGAGATTAAATAGTTGAAGTCTTCTTATTTTAAACCAAATTATTTGATTAGTAATTTGTAAGAGGCTCTGTAGTTTTTTAGTTAAGAAAATTAAAACTGTATAGACTAATTGTTCGTCTGCCAGCATCGGTAATAAAATGGCCGTTCAAAGAATTAAAATAACTTTCCTTCAAATATTTGAAATGTTAACATATTTCAATTTACACGTCATCGGGGATTTATAGAGCAAGAACACTAATTTTAGTTTACTTTTACGTTCTTAAAAATAGTTTTATGTGAAACGCCAAACATTGTCACTTTACAGCGAATTCCTTTCTTAATATAACGAACGAACGGTGTCACGCTGAGTTGAAGTTTTGAGTAGGTTTGAATTTAAAATCGACACCTGCTTTTCCGGTTACAGCCACAGTTCCGGTGTAATGTTGAAAAATAATTTGACCTGTTCCCACGTTACGAAGCCACGTCATTGAGAAAGCGCCCCAGCGCATCTATGAGGCCAGAACCATGCTTTACATTACTTTACTTTGTTTCGTTCACAAAGAAATGAACCGTCACTTTTCTTGACCTTTTGTAATTTTTATTTTGATAGAAATCAAACAATTTATTTCAATAATTAACTCTAGAACAAGACTGGGTGTTCTGTATACGTTGTCTTCGAATCGATTTATTGTAGTGTGTGTTCTTGTGTTCGCATCGTCCCGTTCGACACAAATATAGTAAAATAGAGTAAATACATCAAGATATCATTATATCATATTATATGTGGAATGTTTAACGACAAAGGGAAGATCTTCCACCGAGCGGGTGATATTGCTCGGTAGGCGAACTTATCTTGAAAATGTCGTAAGCGAGATTCAGGCATCTGTCAATTATCTTGCGTTGTATGAGGGCTACAGTCAGTCGGGGTCGTCGTACCCCCTTGCGGGGGCACGGAGCGGGCCTCGGGGAAACCCCTCTGCCCGGGCATATAACTCCCCGCCTATCGAGGCAGGGGTGGTGCGCTGCAGGACTGAGTGAAGCAGGCTTGGAGTTGTGATGTTGGGTGGGATCGCTTTTTCTTCTTTCTTCCTTCTCTAACTTCTTCGTTGTCAGCAGGGGGCGGCCGCTTCTCTCCACCATGGTTTTTTAACCTAAACTAAACCTAACTTAATCTAACTTACATCTAAGTGACAGCAGCGCGCCGTTCCTGCACTCCGTGGAGTGCCGGGGCAGCGCGCGCCGTCACACCTAAACCTAAACCTAATCTAACTTAACCTAACTAACCTAGCATGGGGGAGAGAGCAAGCCGCACTCCTCGCTAGAGTCCTCCCCCCCTCTCCCCATTGTTACAATTTTGATGGGAGGGAGGACTGTAGCGGGTATGAACACCCCATCCCAAAAGGGGGTGGGGGGTAGGGTCAAAGCCCCTAATGGAAATGAGGCTGCACCTACGGGGTGCAGCCGCGGTCCCCATACGGGAGACCCGCCAAACGGGCAAGAGGCGTGGGACTAGAGGCTGATGAAACTCAGCTCCGAGAGGGGCGCTCATAGGTCCTCCCCGGCCTCACAGCCGGTGAGGAGCTTTAACTCCGAATGATCGTCGGGGGTACCAATAGCTCCCGCGGCAACGCCGTACCATCCGGTGGTCTGGCGTGCAGCGGGGCTATGTTGTGGAGATGCTCATGGGGCCCATTTTCAGCTCGCTCGTACATATTACGGGCGAGCCTAGTCACAAACTCCACGAGCGACTCCACACCTAGGTCCCGGGCAATAACGTCATTTCTGACGTACTGCCCGGCCTTGACGATAATGCGGAGGGAAAGACTCTGCTGGGCCTGCAACCTAGATCGCTGGGACGGCGACAACAGGTGATACCAGGCCTCAGCAGCGTATGTAAGGCGGGAACGGACGTATGTCTTGTAAATGGCGAGTTTGGTCCTGGTCGGAAGCCCGGACGCAAGCACCGGCCGCAACAAGAACCTGGCCGCGCGAGTCTGACCGATGACTCGGTTGACGTGCGCGACCATGCTCAAGGAGCGGTCGATATCGCATCCGAGATACCGGACCGTGGTCCTGAACTCGACATTCACACCTCGGAGGCTGAGTTTCTTTGGGACGACTCTGATACGGACCAGACCGTAGAGCAAGGCCGTGGTCTTTCCCACATTGACCGCGACTCTCCAACGGTCCAGCCACTGGGGCAGTAAATCCAAAAGCCTCTGCATCCTCATAATGGCTGCAGAGGGGAACGGAGAGGACGAGAAGTAGGCCGAGTCGTCAGCGAACAAGGCCAACTTCACGACCTCCTCCCACGCCTGAAGGTGACCCTCCAGTGTGGGGATGTCATTAGTGTAGAGGGCGTATAGGATAGGTGATAGGACACTACCCTGGGGAACCCCGGCCGTGATGGGACGCACGGAAGACCGTGCGCCCTCGACCGCGACAAAGAAGGTTCTGCCCTCCAGATACGACCCGAGCAGTCGCACGTGAGCGTGCGGTAGGCCCGCGTCCCGCAGCTTGTGGACCAGCCCCTCGTGCCACACACGGTCGAAGGCCTTCTCGATATCGAGAAGGACCGCGACCGTGTATTGGCCTGAGTTTCGCCGGTCCNCGTAATGGGACGCACGGAAGACCGTGCGCCCTCGACCGCGACAAAGAAGGTTCTGCCCTCCAGATACGACCCGAGCAGTCGCACGTGAGCGTGCGGTAGGCCCGCGTCCCGCAGCTTGTGGACCAGCCCCTCGTGCCACACACGGTCGAAGGCCTTCTCGATATCGAGAAGGACCGCGACCGTGTATTGGCCTGAGTTTCGCCGGTCCGCCAAGTGATGCAGGACACGGGTCAGTTGCAGAGTCGTCGAGTGGCCGCTTCTAAAGCCGAATTGCTCCGGCCTGAGGAGAATATACGGCGATATTCTCCTCAGGAGCAGCCGCTCGAACAACTTGCCCACGTGCGAAAGCAAGGTAATCGGTCGGTAACTGGAGGGCTTTCTCCTGTCCTTGCCGGATTTGGGCAAGACGATGATCTTGCCCAGTTTCCAAGTTCCAGGGAAGTGTCCTACCCGGAGAATGGAATTAAACAATCGTGTCATTGCTGACACAATTGAAGGAGGGAGATTTTTTAGGGCGAGGGGGGGAATACCGTCCTCGCCGGGGGCTTTGCGCCTCTTCATCAGCTTGATGAGGAGGCGCACCTCCCTGGGAGTGACTAGATCGTCACCTCCCAGCTCGACTCCCGGCGATTCCGGTTTGAGGAGTTGGATTACGCCCTCTGACACCTCCCGATGGAATGCAACCATCGAGGGTGCAGAGACATTCGGAGTGAACTGCCGCTCCAGCGAGTTGGCCAGGACTTCAGCACGAGCCAACGGTGTAAAACACCGTCTTCCCCCCTCGTCCTCCAAGGGGCAAGTGGGGAAAGGCTTGTTCGTGAGCCGGCGACAGATGCGGTGAAGGGGGGCCATCGTACGGTCGTCGGACGCGTCCGACAGTCTCCCCTCCCAGGTGTCACCCCGGTAAGTCCGCATCTTAGTCGCCAGCTCATCCTCAAGTCGGTTTAGCTCGCGCTTAATCCTGGGACACCTAGATGTCGCCCAGAGCCTCCTCAGTGCCCTCTTCCGACGAATTAACGTCTTGAGGTGCACCGGGAGTTCCGCTCTGGGCCCCCCGCTGGGTACCAGAGTCGTCGCTTGGTCCAGGGCTCCCCTGATGGTGTCGACGAGACGGGAAGCCGCCGTGTCGACCTCATCAGGGGTAGACGGGTCTTGAAACAAGGATTGGTCGGCCAGCAGTCCCGTAAAGGACTGCCAGTCGACCCTAGGCCTGAGAGGGGATGTCGCGACCCGAGTGAGCCCCAAACCCACCGTGACCAAGATCGGTAGGTGAGGGGTACTCAGGTCGTACAGTGCCTCTATCGCTAGAGGGCACTGTAGCCCCTTGTGAACACACACGTCCAATACGTCCGGTTGGTACCGGGCCAACGTTGGAACGTGTGTGGGTTCGTTGGGGCCGACCACGCAGTAGTCCCCCCTTTCGGCATCCTCGTACAATCGCCTTCCGGGCGGCGTGATGATTCGGGAGCCCCAAGCGACATGTTTCGCATTGAGGTCCCCGACCACCAAGGCCGGATGGCGATCATGGTTCAAGGCCCGTCTAATATCGTCCTCGACAAAATCAGGACCCGGGGGTCGATACGCGGCATAAATCCGCAATTCGGCCCCCGGTACGTGGACCCTCACCCCGACCGTTCTGGTAGAGGCGAAGGTCAGTAGCTCAAGCTCCTCGTGCACCACGTCCCTCCTGACGAGCGCCGCAGTGCCCCTGAACGGGCGCCCGTTGGAGGTCAGTTCGTCCCGTCGGTACACGAAGTAGTTGGGCATCCTAAAATCTTGTCGAGGTTTGAGCTTGGTCTCGCCCAGGAGGATAACCTGCGGGTCATACTCCTGGGCGAGTCGGATGAGCTCCGACCTCCGGGACCCTATCCCGTCGGGGTTCCAGTAGATGATGCGCAGCTCCTGGCTAGCCATTGAGCTGCGCAATCATCCGGTAGAACCCCGCGAGCAAGGCCCCGAAGGGACTGGCTCCCGAGGCGATCTCTCGGATTACTCCGGAGATCACCTCGGACAGTTTCTCCCACAGGGAGAGGAGCCAGGCAGCGAAGCCGGCAGGCTGCGTGTCCTGTCGACCACTGCGCCGCTCTTTCTGCGGGCGGGGTGGTAGTGGGGGCTGTGGGTCGCCCAGAGTGATATTTACGTTCTGGGACGGGTCGATGTCTGTTGTCTCCAAGGGGCATGGAGGTTCAGTCGTTATCGGAGGCTCATTCGTTGGCGCAACTTGGCCTTCCCTAAGGGCAGCTGCTTCTTCCATTTCCTTTTTTTTCCTTTCTTTGGCCTTAATGTTTTTCTTTTTACTTTTTTTTTGGGTTTTGGTTAGGGCAGGTTGCAAATTAAATACTGCCTTATTGCTAACACGAGGGGCAGGTCGCGGCTTTGTAGCCTGTCGCTGTGGGTTCGCCTCTGCCATTAGGGTGGCCGCTGTTGGGCTGGCCTCCACAGTAGCAGGTTGTCTGTTAACCGGAGGGAGAGTAGGGGCTTGGGATGTCTTTCCCTTGCCCTTGCCCTTCCGAGATGGGAGTGGAGCGATACGTGGAGCGGGGGTAGGGGCTTGAACAGCACGCGTCGCTGGCGGTACGGGGGGAGGAATAGTGACCCCCATCATCCGTGCTCACCTGCGGTAGACCACACACCGCTTGTCAACAGCGGCATGGCCCTTCCCGCAGTTGGCACAGGTGAAGGGTCCCTCCCTTGGCCTCGGGCAGTCCGCCACGATGTGCTCACCCGCACATCGTACGCAGCGGACCGCTCGGTGGCAGTTGCTGGAGGCGTGTCCGAAGGCCTGGCAGCGATGACACTGCGCAGGTCCTCGGCTCGAACGCCATCCCTCAACTGACACCCCCGGCAAGTACATCAGTTCTTCAACTGCGTACAAGCGGGCGAGGTCATCTTTCGAGAGGTGGTCCAAGGTTACGTAAAAGACGCAACCTGGCCGCCCTCTCTTGGCCCGTATACACCGCGCGTAGCGAGCCGGAAACCCTAGCTCCTTCAGGGAGTTAACGATTTCTGTCGGGTCGGTGTCGGCAGGCAGTCCTCGAATAGCCACCCTCGCCGGGATCTCCTCCTCCAACGCGTAACAATACCATTTAATGGCATTGTCTGTGGAGGAGACCCCGACGAGATAGGCCTGGACAACCCTATATTCTTCTCCCGACGCAGGCAGAAATCGAAACCCTGTTCCATATGGACGCACAGATGGGGCCCTCCCCAAGCGCTCCCTTAAGGCCGCCATATGGCGGGACCAATTGGGGAGCGCCTCGACCATAATAGGGGGATGGCGGCGGGGGACCACGCTGTTACCGGACTTACCTGGAGCAGGGGGATTACATTGAGTATTTTTGGTGGGAGCGAATTGCTTGGCTGCCATAGCAGCGTATGAAGTTGAAGGGGTCGGGGACTCGGGTGCACCGGTCGTAGGTTTGGAATGTTCGAGGTCCATGTACCTTGTTGATTCAAGGTTGCCCACTGTGCAGCTTGTAGTGGGGGCACCTCTGCGCGGGATTGTTGGAATGGGTGAGATTGGAGGAGAGGGAGACCGAGGAGGCGTACGCAGCTGCTTAGCTGCTGCAGCCACGGCCGTCTCGACACACATCCTCGGTCTGGGAATGGGCTTGCGAGTGGGGGGGGACTCCTTACTCGAGGAAGAAGAGGAGCGAGAAGAATGAGTTACATCGGACTCATATTCTGAGTCCGTTGTCTCGTAGGAAGTCTCCTCGCTGTCCTCATCCTCTTCGGCTTCATTTATTGATTTGGACGAGGGTCCAATTCGGGGTCGTTTGTCCTGGGCTTCGGAAATGCTTCGGTCGGACTCGGATCTGACCTTCTTTCGCGGCCGAGGGGGTCCAGAGCGATCCGTCAACGGGGGAGACGAAGTTTCCTCTGGACGAATCCTCGGAGTCCCCTGGGCCGCGACCGAAGGCCTGGGCCGGTCGTCCTTTCCGGAGTCCATTTCCGGGCCGGTGGGTTGGGAGCGATGGGCGAAAATTCCCGCCATCGCTTGGCGTCCCTTGCGGGACGGACCGGGCGTGCTGATAATGGGGGGAGATGTCCCCCCCGACATGATATTGGCTATCTAGTGGGCAGCAGCAGGGTCACCAGGCATCAGTGCCTTATTAAATTACAAATGAATTAGAAATATATAAAGATACAATCCCTTACGGGGGTTCAGACCGACTGAATAAATACTTATAAATAATATTATATATAAATATGGTTCCGGTCTATTGATGCTACTTATATAACTATTGGACTATATAAACTTGCTAATTTGGAAAGAATTAGAATAAAATAAGTAATAAAAGAAGTAAAAGAACTAACTACACAATACCATACAATAATACGATAACAGACAACGAACATACGTAGTCATGCATTGAGTCAGCGGGTTGTCTGCAGGCAGCCGCTGACCACGGCTTCGACCGGGAGCCACGAACCTAACACCAGATCAGTGAGATCGATGTCAAGCCCGAGCCCACGGTCGCGCGATCAATACCGCTGCTCCCTACCGACTTACTCACCAAGTCAATGCGACCCAGAAACAAACAAACAAACAAAGAATAATTTGGAAATTACTGGTGTTAGTTAAATTAACAACTGATTGCGTGCCATCTCTACAACGCTTTTATAGCCGATACCTCATCCCCAGAATTATCGAGAATATTCCACGCACTTCTAGTATTGTGTTTCCGCTATCTGACAATAGATGGCGTTGTACTCCTCGAGCGTTCTAGGTACTACTAGGTCCTTCGATATTCGTTCGACTATTCGGCGTTCGATAGATGGCGTTACTCTTACCAGCGTAACAATAATTTATTTCCTGAATACGATTTCGTCATTCATTTTAATTTAGCTAAGTTGTAATAATAATAATAAATCATTTATGGTCTTTTACACAGATTTCGATTATGAGGGGTACATAAATGATAGGTGGCTCAGCTGATGCTATTCAAAGTGGAGTTAACTGGGGTTTTCAACTAAGCGAAATAAAAATAAAATAAAAGAAATGTACACTGTATTCTATTCTTTCTGACATTTGGCAGTATTGTATTTTATTGAATTGTTTCATGCATACAAATATTAGTTGAGCTACGAGACAGACGTAAAGTAGTGCTAAAAATCTAATGTGTCGGTAGTTAGGCGATTCTAGTTAGCGCTTTACACTGTTTTTAAAGTGAAAATTTAAAATTTAATCAAATTTAAATTTTTTACCGTAAATTTTAATTAAAAATTATATTCAATTCATTAATAGAAGTGATACGAAAACTTCTATAATGTGTATAAATTTTCATAAATCTACCCCCGAGATTAATTTTCTGATAAATAAACTAAAGCGAAGAACGTTATTGGAAAAGCGTAGAGAGTGCTTTAAATTTTAATCACGGAGAGTACAAATAATGTATAAAGAAACAGAGAGTTCTTTCGAGGTTCTCATCTCAATTTCCACTCTAAAAAACAATAAAAACCTCACACACTTAATATTCACCCACAAAACCGTAAACAAAGCCCAAACGCCCGTCGGGCCACTCCAATCTCTCCGGCACACTTTGGCTTCTTCAAACTTCATTCATCAAATAATCTCACAAAACGGAAACAAGGTCTTGTTTTGTTTGAAACTTTTCAAATTAAATACCGGATTTCGTGTGAGCTCTGTAACTGGAGGCCGAGGGTGTATAGTGGCCGCTGTATCTGCCGATCTGGAAGCACGTCGACTACTGATTACGAACTGATCTTAGATAGATACGAGTAGTGAAGAATGTAATTAAGTCACTGGAAATTGGGTTCGTTCTGAACCAAAAACATTTTAGGTATTCTTCTTTCTATTGAATTGAGTCTATCTAACGGCCGTCGGTGTAGTGGTAAGTGACATGGTCACTAAACAAGGGGTCGCGGGTTCGAATCCCGCCAAGGGAAGATATTTGTATGATAAATATAAAAATGTTTTTTTCCAGGGCTATGGATGTATATTAAATATATGTATGTGATGTATGTCATAAAATCTTACATTTATTTCCGTTATCTGGTACCTGTAACACAAGTTCTTTACGAACTTAGCCCGGGACCAGTTAACGTGGCGTGATTGTTAGTAAATATTTATTTATATTTAATATTATTTCATATTCAAAAGTTTAGAAGTTACACGGTATTCTGTGTACATAAAAAAGTAAATACTTACAGTGCTTTTTTGACTGAAACGACGGTGAAGTAGTTAGTGCCACTGACTCTTGGGCCAAGAGTCTTTGATTTGGTTCCAAACATCGTGCAAACATTTTTCTTATGACCAAGTTTGTTTGTTCAATATCTCATTATTTAATTTATACACATATGTATTTAGTTATGCGTATATCTGTAAGTATTTGAAGTCGTTGTGGCCTAAGACTTAAGAAATGTTCACGATTGACTTCCACGGTGAAGGAATAACATCGTGTAATAGAAATCAAACCCGCAAAATTATAATTTGCGTAATTACTGGTGGTAGGACCTCTTGTGAGTCCGCACGGGTAGGTACCACCGCCCTGCCTATTTCTGCCGTGAAGCAGTAATGCGTTTCGGTTTGCTGGGTAGGGCAGCCGTTGTAACTATACTGAGATCTTAGAACTTATATCTCAAGGTGGGTGGCGCATTTAAGTTTTAAATGTCTATGGGCTTCAGTAACCACTTAACACCAGGTGGGCTGTGAGCTCGTCCACCCATCTAAGCAACAAAAAAAAATTATATCAATCGGTCTCTGGTTTCCACAGTAGGGGAAATCTTAGTTTGGGGCCAGATAAACGTGTGTGAATTGTTTCCGGTTTTTATATTATTACATTACAGTATAAAGTGCTGTAACATTGATTTCAAAATTTAATGAGTACGCCAATAGCCATACAGCCATACTTTAAAACGGTATTGGATATCTATTAAGTTTAGGGTAATCAAATTGCATTTAAATCTGCCCTATTGGGAATGCCCTTATGTTGTTGGAATAAATAAATTGGGATCCTATTCGAAAATGAGCAAATGGTGCGCATAATGTTGTATGTTTTGATTGTATATTGTATTTGTTTGATTATATGTAGATTTAATGTCTGTTTATAAAGTATTAGTTTTGCTACATTCATAAGTATTTGAAGATATTCATAAAGTACTTGTATTATTTAACACTCAGTTCTGATTTTCTCTTTGCATTATTAAGTTTTACGTTCGTTGATAGATTTGTCATAGAAGCTGTTTTTTTAAATGAAGTCAAACATCGTCTCAAATATCTATTACGATGTTCAAACTTATAGTTCTTTTGTTACATCCAACACTTGGTAATGAAAGTCTCCTGCCATCATATATAATAACGCATATCTAATAACACTTCGAAAGAGCGTAGGCTTACTAAAAAAATGTATTTAATGATCACAATCTACATTATATCATTTTTCATGACCTTTCAGATCTAATCTCTAACCATATAAATAGTCTTAATAGTCTCTCTAAGTAAAATAGTTTGGGTAACCGGACAGAATGAAGTATAGATTCGAATTTTTATCACTTTTTTATTAACAACTAACTGACCCGGCCGACTTCGTAGTGCCTCAGTCGATAAATAAAAGACCTAAGCTTTTGTATAAAATAAACTTAAAACAAACAAAAGGAATCTATCCGATGGGGGACACATCAAAGGGTAAACAAAATTGTTATTTTTATTTAATTCTGAGCATTTTCATATTTATCTACCTTTTAAACCTTCTCTGGACTTCAAGACCAAAATTAAATTCAAGACCAAAATTAGCCAAATCGGTCCAGCCTTTCTCTAGTTTTAGCGAGACTAACGAACAGCAATTAATTTTTATATATAATAGATCATCATCAACGGGATTGAGGTTGTTGTTTTTTTTGAAAGCCCTTGTAGGGAGATGAGAATGTGACCAACCTGGTATGAGTGGTTACCGTCCATTATGAAGGTCAGTAGTTAGTAGTATCAGAGGCACAGCGAAGTCCTTACCTACCACTAAAACTTCTCCGTAAGCCTCGTTTGAAGGAGGACATGTCATAGTGCTCAGGAAAATTTCGAGAGAACAAGTTGATTCCAAAGCCGCATGGTACCTGCCAAAAATACTGTAGATGAACGCAGTGGTTCTGCCTAAAAATTTTAATTTGCGTAGTTACTAGTGGTAGGACCTCTTGTGAATCCGCACTGGTAGGTACCACCACCCTGCCTATTTCTGCCGTGAAGCGGTAATGCGTTTCGATTTGAAGGGCGGGGCAGCCGTTGTAAACTGAGACCTTAGAACTTGTATCTCAAGGTGGGTGGCGCATTTACGTTGCAGATGTCTATGGGCTCTGGTAACCACTTAACATCAGGTGGGCTGTGAGCTCGTCCACCCATCTAAGCAATAAAAAAAGGCATATTCTGTAAAAAATAAAAATCCACAGCGCTCAGTAAAAGTAATTTGTCAGGAATTATCTTATGATGTATTTTTTGCTTCTCGATTCTGTTTACAACAGTCACAAATGACAAACATTCCTTTGTACATTATATTTAATTTTAGCCAAATAATATTTAATATTCAATTGGATTGTATAGAAGTTCAAGTATCAAATAGTTTTCGTCTGATGAATTTTGTAGGCTTCTTTAAATTAAATAAGTAATAGGAGAACATTTCATCATTTTTAATATTCTTTTACAAAGTAACGAAATGAATAATACAATAAAAAAGTACGCTGTGTAAAATACTTGAATTTTAAATCGTTAATGTAAAACAATATTCATCATTTAACTTTATTCAGATTTATGTACATTTTTAGATCATAAATCATACATTTAGATCTTGTAAGCATGTAATGTATCTTGTTTTCTTTTTCCTACCTATGCTGATAGCCTTGAGAGGCTATTTTAGCTTCACCCTTACATGAACGTGAGCTCGGCTCAAACCGGAAGTGTTGTTAACATTGGCCCTAGCAAGAGCAGTGCTTCGCAGAATCTACCAAACGCGACCCACTGAGAAAATCCGGCGAGAAACCCAGTGGGCTGTGTCTATGGGTTAATTTGCTCGTCGAGCCCTTCGTCGCGAGCGACGGGTTCGACTAGGACGGTGACTGGTACTTGTGGTACCCAAAAGCACTGTTAATGGATCGGGAGGATCCGTAATGACGTGGTAATGTATCATGAAAGTGGCTAACGCGTGTTCTTTCAATGCCGTTCACCGCGCGCATCAGTAGATTTATAATTGTGATACATTGCTTACAATGAAAAAATAAGTAAAAGATGCGCCCAATGTGATTGATATCTCTATGCTATCATTTTAGGATTTATCTTAGGATCAGAATCTTAGGATCAGGATTATCGTTAGGATTATCATTACGATCAGATCTTGTTGTAGTTTTCAAGAGCGTTTCCAATACACACTGATTCAAAGAAAGTTTCGAAACTTGGAAAATAATTCTAAGCATTCATCGTCGGTGTGACGATTTGAATATTTGAGATTTTAGCCTCTGTTCATTACTATACCATTGGAATACTAAATGAAATAATTTAGTTTTATTAAAACACGAATGTCCGTTCAACGATTTCATTATGCAAATGTAAGAGTTGAACGAGGCCAAAGTATGGTCTGACTAGCGCTATCTCTCGGTAGCTACAAATCAAAAACCCCTACATTAAGTGTGATTAGTGAAACGTGACTTCTGGATACAAATCGTGCTAGCTCCGATACAAACAATAACCGTTATTAAATAATACATCAAAATGATATATACAGTTTGCTAACTAAACTGACTCGAGTGGGGCACGAAGGAATTCGAACATTCAGTTTGGTTAAAATAAAATTTGGTTGTAATTTTGTGTTGAATATGCTTAATATTGAAATGCTAATAGGATTCCTTGAACTATAATGAAATTGGAAAAATTACAAAAATGTTGAACTTTAACCAATAAAAACTGATGAAAACATTGCGAAAAGATTCACGCTATAAATTCAGAACGAAACGACTTTATTGGTTATACGATAAAATTGAATGCTTCAGGTATACGGAAAGACAATGAAATTAACATAAATAATGTTACCTATTTATTATTAATGTTATAAATATTAGCCTTCAAACTAAAATGAGAATTTTCACCACATCAAATCTTATGTAGGTACCAAAGTAAGCAGAAAACAATGTTTATGTGTTGAGTCATATTTAGTAAGTTAAACGGCCACTGAGTTTCTCGCCGGATCTTTTCAGTGGGTCAAGATTCCGATCCGGTGGTAGGTTCATCGAAGCACTGCTCTGGCTAGAACTTGTGTTAGCAAATCCGCCAGAGTGAGCCCCATGAGCCTACACGTACGGTGACGCTAGTAGAACTTCTAGAGCTTACTAGAAAAGGTAGAAAAAAAAAGTAAGTTATTTTTTCAAAATGGCGTCACCCAGTAGAGCAGTAGCTGGGCGTCTTTGGCATTACGTGGGAGGAGTTAGAACATGATTTCAAAGACCGATGCAAATGGAGGAGTTTGATTCGAAGTTTACATCCCAGCAGAGGGCAACAGGAAAGAAAGAAGAAGATTTTATCATGAAATTTCAATCTTTGAAGACAGATATTCCTGATATCAGCTAATGTACAGCTTTATTTCCTTATAAATTACTATTTCATTACTTTTTGATTGATTTTTAACCCGGCGAAAATCTTTAGGATTATTATTAGTAGGAGATATGGAAATGTGATTTTATTGTATTGGAATAATAATCTCGAAGAAGTCCTAAATACTGAATATTTATTGAGTTTATTCTTCTCATTTGTGCAGTGAATAATAGAAATGGGCGTTGTATTAATAATAAACATATTACGTAACTAACTAACTAAACGTTAAATAACTAAACTAACGTTTACCAACTAAGCTTTGTTTAAGTTAACTGTTTCATTACTGTTAAAATTATTGGTTAACTACCATAAGTACAATCCATGTAAATAATTGCTTGAGATGAGTACGAAATACGAGTGTGGTCATTGTCTGCCCCAATACACTTGAAATGCAATCAATAAATTCCTGTTATAAAAGGAATTATTTGGAGAAGTGAGATTTAATTACTGTCACTATGAAGAGTAATGATAATAATGAAAAGAATTTATGATAGAATATTATTTATAAAAACAACATGGCGTCAGTGCCGCTGCCATATATAAGAATATAATAATATAATCAATATGAACTTCAAGAACAGTTGGAGGACTAGGGACCAGTGATGTAAAGTTGTTTGAAATTTATTTTTCAATACAACGCTTTCACATTTCTGCTTTTATTGTATCGTTTCGTTTTGGCCTAAATTATTCAGTTATTTAAGTGCTCTGAATTGAATTTGCATGGGACGACGTCGAGTGAAAGATCTACGAATCTATTGTATTCGCGCATTAGAAAAGGCCGTTTTATATTATGTAAACTAGATTATCCTGAGGTAAATTTAGAATATTAGAATGTTTATTGAATGTAGATATCTCAAAAGGCAATTTAATTATTCCATCGTTTTTTTTTTTTCAGTCGCCAGTTCTCTTTATAGCATTCAGATAAATTAAAGAGACTATATCTTTACTTTTGTTTTGGGTATTTCACTTGAGTTTAGTTAGTTTTGTTTTACGTAGGGCCATTTTGTGAGCAGTATCGTGGGCAACAACATTGAACCTACTTCTGCTGTAAAGCATTAGTAGGTTCAATGTTGTTGCGGTGGTAGGACATTTTGTGAGTTCGCTCGGGTAGGTACCACAACCCTGCCTATTTCTGCCGTGAAGCAGTAACGCGTTTCAGTTTGAAGGGTGGGGCAGCGGTTGTGACTATACTGAGACGTTAGAACTCATATCTCAAGGTGGTTGGTGGCGTTTACGTTGTAGATGTCTATGGGCTCCGGTAACCACTTTACGCCAGGTGGGCTGTGAGATTGTCCACCCATCTATACTATATAAAAAACAGTACCGTTAAGACTTCTAGTGCATGTATGGATAAAGGTAGCGGCGCTTACGTTGTAAAGTCTATGGACTTTAGTGCTCACATTATCATGTCCGTCTCTATTGATAAAAACGTGGATGGATAATGATGAGGAAAATATTAGTAGCTCTAGATATACTGGTCGTTTTATATCTGACTGAACTGATTTATATCGCGTCAGATCTTTTGAAGTACCTAATGCGTTATGAAGTACTTTTTAACGTACGTGACTGTTAACATGCGAATTTTATTACTTTTCCGTTTTTTTTTCGTTTGTTTAGTGTTAAGATAAATTTTAATACTGAACCACTCAATACCAGGCAGGCCGTGAGCTCTTTAATCTATGAAAACCAATACCTCTTTTTTTAAATTTCGAATTCACGTCGTGGACGCCATCATATATCGGTTCCGGTCTCAATAAAATAATTAAGAAAATTCATAAAATACTCTTCTTATTCAGGATTATGAATGCATGCTTCTTGACCCTCGGAGAACCAATTAAGAGAAGTCTGGTTGATTATAATTGAATGTAAATTTATTTATGTTGATATTTGGACATATCAAATTATTAAAATCGATCAGACCCACTTCAATTATTTCAGGGAAGTACAGTTTCATAATTTAATTAAATTATAAAAATTGTACCCAACTTTTACCCAACGTTGTCTTTTTCCCCAGCTAACTTCGGTTTGAAGGGTGGGACAGCCGCTGTAACTATATTCAGATCTTAAAACTCATATCTCAAGATAGGTGGCGGCATTTAGATTGTAGATGTCTATTGACTCCAGTAACCACTTAACATCAGGTGGGCTGAGAGGTCGTCCACACATCAAAGCAATAAAAATAAAAAAAGCCAAAACTGTTTTGTTGTTTACGGTTTAAATTAACAGTTTTCGCCATTGTTCCTGTTTTTCAATCCCTATCTTGGCCATGACACTTTTTTATTGCTTAGATAGATGCACGACCTTACGACTCACCTGTAGTTACCGGAGTCCATAGATTATAACAATATAAATGCTGTCATCTACTTTGAGAAATAAGTTCTAAGTTTAAATTTTTATAGTATTGTTCCATCTTTCAAACCAAAAAGCATTAATGCTTCTCTGCAGAAATAGAGAAGACAGTGGTCACATCAGGGCAGGCTCATAAGACGTCTTTCCACCAATAACAAAAAATGTAGCAGTTGTTGCAATACCTTCTCTTGTTAGGTCATCTACCGTGACGGTTTTTGCCAATTTACATCGGTTAAAAAGAATAGTCGAGTCGAGAAAAGACCTTAATTTAAAATTTAGTTATAAACCTTGATTATCTTACAACAAAGGAACAAGTTTTAATCGAAACAAAAGCGGAATCTAAAAATTCACGAATATCCTTAAGCGAACCGAAAGTTTAAACTGAGCTTATTAAGTGAGGGCTGAATTAAGTTTTTTGTGCTTAAATACTACATTAAGGCAAGTCCATAGTGTTCTGTGTTCGTTTATACAAAAGCCACGTTGGTTGAATGGGCATAAATGGTGTCATAGTTTATTGAATTTCAATAACAGCCGAGCTGTGAATATTTTGCAAATGACAAGGTTTTGCTTAGTATTAGTAATTCTGTCGTTCGGCCGATCGAATATATTTTGTATTTCAATGGAATTACTATTTTTTTTTTTTTTTTTTTTTTTTTTTTTGCCCTTGTAGGCAGACGAGCATACGGCCCACCTGATGGTGAGTGGTTACCGTTGCCCATGGACTTCAGCAATGCCAGGGGCAGAGCCAAGCCGCTGCCTACCGCTTAATACTCTCCACAAGCCTCGTTTGAAGAAGGACATGTCATAGCGCTCGGGAAACACCGTGGAGGGGAGCTCATTCCATAGCC
>NW_021011497.1:995218-1043859 GCF_003987935.1 Bombyx mandarina
GACCACGGGTTGCGTGAGAGACTGACGCAGGGCATGGAAGGGCCCCCAGTCCACCCTGCGTGCGATCGCCGGGATCCACTCCGGTCTCCGACTCCGGCACGACGACCGCACGACAGGATTTTACACCGGTTGGCGGGACAGCTTCCCGGGGCGGAGTTTAGTAGTGACACCCGGGTTCAGGTCCCCAACTGACCGGCGGGCGGCGGCGAACACCGTTTCACTGGGTCTCCCTATACCCCCGTCAAACAATCACGTCCCGCGAGCTTGCACGCACGTCTGCTCCGCATGTTCCAGGTATCATCAAGATTCACCCCGAACAAGGAAGAGGAAAGGGAAGGAATAAAACTGGCTCTCCAACCCACACGCCGGAACACAGCTAGGCTATTTGGCGGCGGACTCTAGTTGGAGGGTGGTCGCCAGCCAGTCGGACTAGGTCCTACCACCGATTATGTATTCGGCTCCCGTTTAGCACCACCCAGGGGTCACTTGTAGGGAATCGTGGGTTAAACCTACGGAAGCGGGAAGCAATCGACGACTAGAAATGATATATGAATTTTGATTTTAATAAACATACTTCTAGGAATCGAAAATCAAGTAGAAAAAGCTAGAAGATTTGAATATAAAGAAAATAAAATTGAGTAAATGTAGACTGCCTACTCCTCCTCGCTTCGGTTGCCTCAATGCAAGAGTTTATTGTGTATCACTCTACGTCATTTGTTCCTATCTGCCGCCGAGTGTAGAGCATCGCGGACCGTAGTGTTGAGAATAGTGCGGATCTGGTTAGTCCAACGTGTTGAGCCTCTACCTCGTGGTCTTATTTCGTCTACTTTGCCGGTGAATATTAGCTACTCCAAGACTATTAAATAAGAAATGCAAATATACGATACTGACTTCCTCGACTATTGTATTTGGGAGATTGGTTGTACGAACCCTCGTAAAATCCAAATCCTTAAGATTCCTTTTTTTCATCTTACCTAAGCTAATAAATAGCCTTGAGAGGCTATGTCCGCGTATCCCTAACGTGGTAGGTGAGCTCTCGGGGCTCAAACCGGGAGGCGTTGTTAACACTGGCCCTAGCAAGAGCAGTGCTTCGCAGAATCTACTACCGGATCGGAAATGCGACCCACTGAGAAGATCCGGCGAGAAACATAGTGCGCTATGTCTATGGGTTAGTTTACTCGCCGAACCCTTCGTCGCAAGCGACGGGTTCGACGGGAACGTTGACCGGTGCTTGTGGTACTTAAAAGCACCGTTAGTGCATCGGGAGGATCCGAAATGTCGTGTTTAGGACGACTGACTTTTTTGCGTAACGTTATCATGGCCATATTAATCGTAGCAGCAAAATCTTTACATAATTCGCTATCCAACTCCCTGATACCTTATTTTCCAGTTCCTAGCTGCCAGTATGCTAGGTTTCAAGCTTATACGAGGATATTACCTTCTGAAAAAGTGTAAGATAGTAATAATATCATTGCGGTTATGGCTGCGGTAGGCAACGGCCTGGCTCTGTCCCTGGCATTGCTGAAGTCCATGGGCGACGGTAACCACTCACCATCACGTGGGCCGTATGCTCGTCTGCCTATAAGGGAAATAAAAAACATGGTAGAGAGCGGACTTATGTTTTGGAGCTTGTAAATAGCCAGGTGGATAACGCGAACACTTCTCAAAAAAATAGAAATAATATAAGTCTGATAAGAAATCTGTCTTTTAGTAATTTGAAGCACGCGAAGATTTTCAAACCAAATCTTGCACTCTCGCACTTGTCAGGCAACATTGCAATACACGTAACTGTTACCTGCAAAGTGCTAGTACCTGCAAAAAAACTTTTTAACACCTAGTCCAGCTCGAAAAAAATCAGCGTTTTAAGCTGGAAAACTATGATTTTTAATCAAGTCAAGTTCATGTTTTAAAATTCAGTACATCGTCGAATAGAAGGACAATAAATTAACAGATTAATGTAGCGAAAATGAAAGATTCAGTGAACTAAACGTAATATATGGCGAGTCGCGCTTGAATCTACTACTCTTATTCAGTAGATCGAGCCCACTCTTATCAACTTTGAAACTAAGGCAGGCACAAGATTCTGTCCTTGACATTGCCATGTCCATAGGTGGCGATGACCATACTATATTATGTGTACTGCAAAATTGTTTGTAAGATAATATGTAATAACCAAGTGGCTAGGATTATCCATTAACGATTTACTCTGAAATATGGTTTTCTTTATTCTGCTGTACCTATTTACCAAATACCAACCTCAACCAGTTCTTGAAAATGGTCATGTTAAGCTCTACTTAGACCGATCTATTATCATGGATAGGTATATTGTTGCCAATAAGCTTAATATTGTGATAATAGATCGGTCTACGCGTCGAGCAGTGTTGGTTGATATCACCATTCCTCATGACGAGAACCTCGTGAAGGCCGAAAAGGACAAATTAATAAAATATTTAGACCTGGCCCACGAGACTACCGCCATGTGGCATGTTGATTCAACCATCATCGTTCTAATAGTTGTGTCGGTACACGGTTTGATAGCGAAAAGTTTCCATCAACACCTTGAGAAACTTTCGTTATCCAGCTTGATACAGAAGGCAGCAATCCTCGATACTGTGCGTATCGTGAGGAGGCTTCTCATTCTGGAGTCCTAACCACTGATGGCTTGTGTCGTAGACACCACCATCGGTGGCAATCTATTTTTATATAGTGTTTTTTAAAATTTGGTTTAATATCTTTTTAAAGAATATTCTATATGATTAATAAGATTTTTAATGCATATAGTAGAATCATAATAATAATAACCGGGTACAAGTCACACACAATTACCTGGTTCCAAAATATAATTCCCTCGTAAATGGAATCAGTGACATACAGATTCTTAATTACGTTTAAATAAACACATAAATAGTTATTAAGCACCCAGACAAAGAGAAAACAAATTTGTTCATTACACGAATATTTGTTCGATGTAGAAATCGATCCCACGACCCTCAACCAAGCAGTTGTGCTCACTACTTCACCACTGAGTCAGTCAGAATGGTAAACATTATATTCAAGTTTCCATGGTAATATACGTAGAGAAATTGCAGAATCATTTGATTCACAATACCTTCTGCTGTCAATCAATAATTGAGCGTTTTAGAAGATAATACAAAATATTAAAACAAAAGACAACCCGACTTTAATAAAATAAAACAATAATATCATCGATGTATATTTCATTTTGACGGATAACTCAAATATGACTAATTAGATCCCAACTTCAGTGTTAGATCCTAATAGAATTAAAGTTGGACAACATGAGAAGCACTGGTTGTCAAATGAAAAAGGATCAAGAGAAAAAGAAACCAAAAAGGTACAAAAAACTTCAGAGGTGACATTAAAAAAAAGTCAATTCATAAACTCCTTTTCTTAAGCCGTTTAAAAAAAAATACACAACAAAAAACACAATGAAATTCATATAAAAAAAAAATTTACAAAACACACATCAACATCACAATATTTCATTAATGTACCCCGTAAGTACCTAATACCTGCATTTCCATTTCAACCAATCCTCCGAGCTTCAAATGGAAATTGTGTTAAGGGGCAGGTTTAGTTTGGCTCGTGAAATGCAGTGCTAACAGAGATTTAGCATTCGTAATGCACACTAAAAGGTCCATAAATCTGTTGGCTGTTTTCACTAGCATACATGTGTTAGTTCTAACGATCGAACGAAAAGTTTTGGAGTCGTCGTGGCCTAAAGGATAAGACGTCCGGTGCATTCGTGTTGAGCGATGCACCGGTGTTCGAATCCCAGGCGGGTACCAATTTTTCTAATGAGATACGTACTCCACAAATGCTCACGATCGACTTTCACGGAGAAGGAATAACATCGTGTAATAAAAATCAAACCCGCAAAATTATAATTTGCGTAATTACTGGTGCTAGGACCTCTTATGAGTCCGCGCGGGTAGGTACCACCAACCTACGTATTTCTGCCCTGAAGCAGTAATGCGTTTCGGTTTGAAGGGTGGGGCAGCCATTGTAACTATACTGGAGACCTTAGAACTTATATCTCAAGGTGGGTCGCGCATTTACGTCGTATATGTCTATGGGCTCCAGTAACCACTTAATACCAGGTGGGCTGTGAGCGTGTCCACCCATCTAAGCCATAAAATAAAAAAACTTCGTTCCAAAAAAAAATACTCATTGTCTAAGCTGACAGACATAACCTACCTACTTCCAAATTCTACTGACCCTATTTCCTATACCTATTGTAATTTCTGTTTTTACTGCTAAATTGTATTGTTATATTGGTGTACAATAAAATATAATCTACTAAAGCCAATGATTTGTGAAGAAATCAACACCGGTAATGGGATTTCGTATACTTGCATTGACAAGTAACAATTTTATTGAGCTTAAATCGCAGCAGAGAGGACAAACATTTGACGCGCTGGCAACACATTGAATCATTCAACTCGTCGGCAACGAAAGGGTTTTCTCAAATTGACTTTGACGAGAATTCGTTATAACGTTTCAATTTAGATTTCGCGGTGATTCCTCAAGGCGACGTTCAATAAATAGACTGCGGTTACTGATTGATATGCTTAGTATTCTCTCGGTTTTCGTGAATCGTAGAAATAATGACAATAATTATCATTTTATTATTAAAAACGCGAGATTAAACCGTAAAAGTAATTTTAATGATATATTTAGTTTTCATCTGAACTAATATGTACAGATATAGTTTTAATAAAAAAAATATGTGTGGTGTCGTGAGACACCGGATAGGAACGAAGTTCCTTATTATATAAATATTAATTTAAAGTTCTATTCGAGGTATAAAGAAAATAAAACTGGAGGTTTCGCAACAACCCACGATCATTCGGTAACGTGCGAACTTATTGTGATACACTTCATTCACGGTTGTTTGCATGAGTTAGTTTATTGCGCAAACGAACGCTCTGAGATCGTGGTCAATGAATGATAAAAAAATGTTATTTTTGTACGTTATTACGAAGTTAAGTCGTAAACTGTATGCATTACTAATAAAAATCTTACGTTACGGACGTTTTTTCCCGGTTAGGGTACCCCTCTGCATCGTCCCATAAGGAATTTCGTTCCAAAAATCCTACTACCTATTTGCTAGTAGTGTAAGCTATTTCATCTACGCCTGGACGGGTAGGTGAGCTCACGGGCTCAACCTGAGAGAATATGCAGAATATGCTAACAATAGCCCTAGCAAGAGCAGTGTTTCGCAAAATCTATCATCAGATCGGAATCGCGACCCCCTAAGAAGATCCGGCGAGAAGTAGGCTCAGTGGGCTATAATAAATATTATCTTAGTAGAGTATCGTATATTGATACGCGTGATATGCAAATATATATACGTATTATATTCAGGTACATTTATTAAACATTACACATGTAAGTGTAATGTTAAATGCCTTCAGACAACAAAATAATAGCTACAAGGACAGATTATATTCGAAAACAATTTCAATTATCAAACAATATCTAAACATATAAAAATGAATTGCTGTTCGTTAGTCTCGCTAAAACTCGGGAACGGCTGGACCGATTTGGCTAATTTTGGTCTTGAATTATTTGTGGAAGTCCAGAGAAGGTTTAAAAAGTAGATAAATATGAAAATACTCGGAATTAAATAAAAATAACAATTTTGTTTTCCCTTTGATGTGTCTACCGTCGGACGGATTCCTTTAGTTTGTTTTATTTTATACAAAAGTTTAGGTCTTTTATTTGTCGATTGAGGCACTACGAAGTCCGCCGGGTCAGCTAGTTTGAAATAGATTTTTTGTTGTTGAGTGATTGTTTTTTTTTTGACGAGCTCACAGCCCACCTGGTGTTCAGTGGTTACTGGAGCCCATAGAAATCCACAACTTAAATGCGCCACTTACCTTGAGATAATCGTGAACATTTGTTGAGTACGTATTTCATTAGAAAAATTGGTACCCGCCTGAGATTCGAACACCGGTGCATCGCTCGACACGAATGTACTGGACGTCTTATCCGTTAGGCCACGACGACTTCTAATTCTGGTTTTCGTAAACATAATACTTTAAACCATTCGTAAATTAAATTCTTGTAGTAATTTACGTATGTGGGATACGAGTGTAGATGGAACGGCGTGGTCCTAACGCCGAGTGCTGCTTCAACATAATTTATTAACGTGCTTCATAACTTCATTTAAATACGGGATCGGAGCACGCTTCTGTTTTCGTATGAGGACGGTCGTGTTTTCATCTGCGTATGATTGATGTTAAACAGGATTGTGTTATTATTAATTAACACTAATCATACCAACACTTACTGGTACCTATTTCTACCGTAGTGGCTAGATAACAGTATACGACAAGTGTTACTCAAAATAAAAAAAAAATGAAGGAAAATAACTGTAAATTAATTGGTAAGAAAAAGTCATGTAGTCAAACGTGTAACAGCAATAAGATGATACGTGCATTTTCAATGCAAAAGCTCAAAATGGGTCATTTGACCTATTATGGTATGTTTAGTGTTAAAAAACTACTTTTGACGTTGTCGTTTGGTATACATCACAGTTTTCCTGGTCACCGACTATCAAGGTGTTATTCAAAAATTCAATTATGATCTTTGTGATAACACAATAGAGCACGAATCAAATTAAATAGGATTAAATCGTCAAAGTGCTTTTAATTAGTTTTACGCCAGCAAAAACCTAAGAAAGTACTAAACAAAAAATTAGTTTGCGTAAATTTTAGTGCTTTTTGTTTACGGTAGTGTAAATAAATTTACGTTCCAAATTTTACGTTTCTAAGCTAGTATTTTCACCCGGGTTCTCTAATAGTACATGTTCAAGGACATTCGAGCACGGAATAAATAATCACGGCCAAGTTTCAAACTCAGACCCAAACTGATACAGTTATCAAATTCACTTACCTCTACAAAGCAGGGCGATAGAAAATGAATTAAATTAGACAACTACGAGTTTGAAAAGTGATTTAATTTTATGTATTTCATATTTTTATCATTAAAAAGTCGATATTCTCGTTTGATCTGTATATTTTAATCAGTCATCTTCTTTTAATTAATTGTTTTTTCTGCGAAGCTTGAATAATTCATTGGAAAACCCACCTTGATCATGAATTAATATCGTTTTAACGAATTCAGAAGATACTCGAGAAATTAAATGATAATTTATGTAATTATGACTACATAATTTATGTAGCGCACTTATGTACGAGTCTACCATAGGATTTTGTGAGTGTGGTTTAATTTTTGAAGCTATACTTCTTTAGGCGCGTTATGAAAAATTGATGAGAGTGAAATTTTACTATGCGCGCTCACCGTGACACAAAATGTACAGAAATGAAGTTGCCCACTAAATCGCTCATTACAATACGACCGACGTAACTTGGCGAGTCTGAATATAGCCGCAGGTGAACTTTCGCGCATGTACACTCGTAAAAGAACTGTTATTAGCATTCATTTTTTAGTAATATAAATGAAAAAATTATTATTTAATATAATTCATACTAAACATTATTAAATTATTAACGTTAAATATTTATTATTAATTATTTAATATAAAAAAAAAAGAAATAAATTTTTATAAAAATAAAGTATAACTCCTTACGCGCGTACATAAGTACACGCACCCTTTTTTATTACACACTTGGAATGTATTAAGTTTCAGAGAAACGGCGTTGTCTTAAATAGCAAATTAACATAACCAACCTTTGAAGTTTTTGTTTGATCCACCACCTGGTATAAAGTATTTATCGGATCTATAGGATTTAAATCAAAATCCCGATTTTGTGTCTGCCTGTATGTTAATTTATTAAATTTGTTCGTTCGAGCATAATGCAATGACTATTATAGTCGGAATGACAACTTCAAAAATCAAAATCAAAAGTCACTGGTACACGTAATAAGCTGGTATTTTCTGCAATAATAATTATACCTAAGCTAAGTTAAGCTAAGCGTACATTTTTCTCTCTCTCTCTCTCTCTCTCTCTCTCTCTCTCTATCTATCTAAATATCTAATTACAATTTATATTATAATCGTAATAATCGTATAAAGCGTAAAAAATTATGGGGTAATCCCGGCCATGCATCTACATCGTCTGTTACCGTCGCCCATGGACTTCAGCAATGCCAGGGGCAGAGCCAAGCCGCTACCTTAATACTTTCCGCAAGCCTCGTTTGAAGAAGGACATGTCATAGCGCTCGGGAAACACCGTGAAGGGGAGCTCATTCCACAGCCGGATGGTACGTGGCAAGAAATACCTCTGGAATTGCACTGTGGATGACCGCAGTGGCTCCGGGTAGTATGGATGAACTCTAATCCGGTGGCGGGCGGTGCGATGGTAAAAACGAGATGACACATGACAACGCTCGACCTCATGTTGCAAAACCAGTAAAAACCTGCCTGGACCCGCTTCAACGGGATGCTCTACCCCGCCCGCCATATTCTCCGCCTCTTTTGATTTCCACCTATTCCGTTCGATGGCATACGGCCTAGCTGATCAGCGCTTTTGTATTAAGAAGCTACAAAATGGATCGGTTCTTGGATAGCCTCAAAAGACACACCGCTTTTCCGGCGCGGAGTTCATATACTGCCAGAAAGATGGGAGTAAGTAGTTGCTAACGATGAGCAATACTTTGAATAAAATGTTTTTGTTCCATATAATTTAAATAAAGCTTTTATTTTGAAAAAGAAACAGCGAGAGCTTATTCAAGGTCCTATGATATTACTTTTATAGCTTAGTTACAAGAAAGCCTCACGTACATAAAATTCAAGAATAATGTAATTAAAAAAAATACGATATTAATTTGCTGATAACAGGCATAAACACATCACTTTAACAATTTAGATTTCGTGATCACGCGATGAGACCCGCCAGTAATATTGGTGAGAAAAATGTACTGGCGTTCTTTTCAGACTAATGATCTCGCTTGTTAATTGATTTAAAGTTATGGTATACGTTATACAATGGAAACAATTACAGTGTTATTATCTTTAGTAAGCTTTACCTTCTTTTTTAGTATGGGAATTGGCTTTTCAATGAATTTCAAATAATATTAAATACATCCATTTACATAATATGTTGTTATCTGAAAAATTAAGTGGAGCGGAATGAAACTAAATAAAAAAAGGTCTCAGAAAAATGAAAAGTAGTGGAAGCTTACTAAAATTTCACTAAATTCTTTGGAAGAATCCGAGAAGCCAAATCTAACGACTTTAAAGCAATAGTTTCTTTAAAAAATAAACAATACTATATACCTATATAGACAAATAGACAAATAGGCCTCTCTCCTCGCTTTCACGTCAAAGGGTCCCGTTAGTATTTTCGGCATATTCTGTTATATTTTTCATACCCGATCCGGTGGATCGAATGGTAAACAGTCGACGTTGCCCTAAACACGTCATTACGGATCCTCCCGATCCATTAACGGTCTTTTTAGGTACCACAAGCACCGGTCACCGTCCTCGCCGAACCCGTCGCTTGCGATGAAGGACTCGACGAGTAAATTAACCCATAGACACAGCTCACTGAGTTTCTCGCCGGAACTTCTCAGTGGGTCGCGTTTCCGAAGCGGTGGTAGATTCTACGGAGCACTGCTCTTGCTAGGGCCAGTGTTCGCAACAGTCCCGGTTTGAGCCCCGTGAGCTCACCTACTAGCTCGGTGAATCTAGAATAACCCCTCAGGGCAACTAGAAAAGGTAGGAAAAAAAAGTTTTTTGAGTTGATTACTTGCTAATTTGAGATTAGCAATATTCAATATTAAGTGGATCCGACCACAGATAAATATCGTTATAGTACCATTGGTACATACTGAAGTGAATCTGTAACCGATTTTATATACTTGAAATTTATTATAGAGCTTTTCTGATGTCCACAAGCATTAAAATTTGAATTTGACACAGTTGCAATTTTAGTTGAATACGTATAAAAACAAAAGTATAAGAAAAATCTATGCTACGATAAAGAATCACGATATTCCGGAAAGAATCACCCTATTGCGATTTTACGTATTACCCTATCGCCTACAAAGTGCGAGAATCACATTGTTTGACTAACAAATTGAGCTATTTCGGGAAACGAAGGGAAGTTTCTATCGAAAGTGTTTGCGTGGATGAATTTGATTTATAGTTATCGGGCAAGTAATGCGACCAAGACAACGGAGCGCTGGAAAATGGTACGGAATAATTGTAATTGCCAAAAGAATTGTACGATTTCTTTTGGTTATTTTGACATTTCATTTTCATATTCTTATGTAATGTTCGAATATGAATCAAAAGATACGCTTCCTGCTATTATTTTGTGATCTTCTAACCAAAGACTATAATATGAGCGTGTGCATCATAAAAACAATTAAAACAATGAAAGTAATTCCTCGTCTTAAGTCAATTGATACTAAGAGAGACGGCTTAAAATGAATTGAAATAGATCCGTGTATATTGTTTATATATTTTCTAAATTGAACAATTAGTCTTGGTTGTTTGTTGGAACCAAATAAGCGAGACTAAATTTAGTACCTTACCTTCATACACCGTGTGCAATTTAAATTGAGATAAGGTTGTGTTTGAAATATAGCGGTAACGTAACTCTTAAGTATAATATTATGTACTTAACTACTGTGATATATAACTTTTTTTTTTGGGTAGACACACGGGTTGCGACGAGTTCGTCTACTGACAACCTATTTGGTGTTAAATGGTCATCAGAGCCATCACAACGCGAATGCGGTATATCATGTTTAGTAATTACACTCATTACAAATTTGTGAGAGTTTTAATTTTTATTCCACAAAATTATTCCCTCATCGTGGAAGTCTTTCAAGAACATATGTTAAGTTTGTATTTACCTAAATTGTTGTCTGTCTGCAGGATTTGAACACCGGCATAGTCATATCATTCGACACGCGTCTTATCCTCTAGGCCACGACGACTTCAGAAGAGTACCTAAAATGAGCCACATGTTTGAAACTGCTTAACCAACTTTTAGTAATCCCTTCTAGTGATAGCAGGTCTTTTGTATTGGAAGACGAATGACCAAAGTCAATTTGATTCTGGGATCCCGTTCATTTGTACCTGCCTTTCATAGATTAGTGCTCATATTTTTAGTGAAGTAAAATCGCTCATGAATACGCGAAGGCTTCGTTTGGTACTTTTAACATATTCAAGCTTTTTTATCTTACACCTTTAAACGAGCAATTCTTATATTTATGTATAAATAAAAATAAAAAATAAATAAATCGATCGATAAATCGATCTAGCTACGATTTATTTTCAGAAAATGTTGTTTTATTCGTGTTTTCAATAATCAACTTTATCGATAATCAACTTTATGACTCTTCCCCACATCTATTGGCGAAAAGTAATACTATTTTTCATAATGGAGAGCAAGACATAATAACACTAAAGCTATTTCAGCAGATGGCGTTGTTAAGCCACCCGAAGCCAATGAGTGTTTGGTTTAAGGTTAGACCAAGAAAATGAATTGTTTATTTATATTATTTGTGTCTTTTTAACTCACGTGTTCACTTAAAAATGCCTAAAGGATCTTGGAATATGTCATCATTTTATTAATATGTAAATCGTATTAAAAAAAAAAAAACGAGCAAAGCTCGGTCATCGTCTAGTTTATTATAATATGTGTAATCTTTTAAATCTGGTAACTATACTGAGACCTTAGAACTTACATCTCAAGGTGAGTGGCGCATTTACGTTGTAAATGTCTATGGGCTCCAGTAACCACTTAACACCAGGTGGGCTGTGAGCTCGTCCACCCATCTAAGAAAAAAAAAGAGAAAAAAAGAAAGTTACGTTTTTTTTGGAAACTATCAACTCTTAATATTAGCCAGTTTAAAATTGCGTCGAAGTACATAATCGTTCTATCAAGTAGAACAGTCGTTTTTAGACTATGTACGGTACATGAAAGAAAATGAAATGACGCTCACAAATTGTTACATGAGCGCAAACCGTTTCCCAATAATAAAACCTTCGCAAAGTATTAGTGACATATATAACTTACACGATGATAAACTTTTAGAGCACTTTCATGGTAATTCTCGTGTCGCATATGAAAGGTTTCCATTTTACGGAACGATATTGTGTTGATGACGTGGTTTTTTTGTTCTTCTATACCGATTATGGTGTAATGGCGCGTAAGCCTATTCTGCAGGGCTATAGTTATAAAACATGTTTTGAGTTTGAAATTCATAGTAGAAGACGCGATTAAAATAGTTCATAGTAAATTAAATGGTGAAGTCGTGTTTAAATACAACACACATAATGTCTTAAAGACTATGGGAAATGATGTGAGACAGTGATTCAAATGTTGTCTATAGGTAAAACTAAATATAAAAGCAGACTTACAAACATCCTTATTCTTAAAGAGTTGTTGGAAAAGTGATGTTCCGAAACAATATGTACTCTCAGATACCCAAGCATTAGCGATAGTTACTAAGTAAACTCCGATGACGAGTTTATTCACTGAAGCGATGCACATCATTATTAGATTTGCGCTCCTCTCGCGTATTAAACAAAGATAACTTTTCCGTCCACGAATACCTACACAAACCGTAACTTTATCGCCATAAAGCACAATTTGGAATTTCGTATATGATGCCATCGTTGGTAAGTTCTAGTAGACAGTAGATTGAAGATGGTTAGGACAATTTACGGATTATCACGTGACAAGTTGATGACTTGGAAAGCAGACCCCCGTCATGTCAATGTCTTTTATTTTAGTTTTATGTGAGAAGGTCCTTTATCGGATATTTCCCTATTAATAACTTTGTTGTTTGTTGGTAGGTTCGAAGGGTTGAGATTATAGAGCGTATGGGAGAAAATGAGGTCGTGCCAGCTGGTAAAACAGGTTGGCTATGTGTTGCTTTAGAATATAATCTGTCCGTTTATTAAGTAGTGTGGCCATCGTAAAATACCATTAAGGGAATCATAGCGTATTTTGAGCACTCACTTTTTTTTTCCTTACTAAGCTGATTGCCTTGAGAGGCTATTTCAGCTTCACCCTAACGGGTAAGTGAGCTCACGGGGCTCAAGCCGGAGTGTTGCTAACACTGGCCCTAGCAAGAGCAGTGCTTCGCAGAATCTACCACCGGATTAGAAACGCGACCCACTGATAATATCCGGCGAGAAACTCAGTGGGCTGTGTCTATGGGTTAATTCGCTCGTCGAGCCTTTCGTCTCAAGCTACAGGTTCGACGTGGACGGTGACCGGTGCTTGTGGTACCTAAAAGCACCGTTAATGAATCTGGAGAATCCGTAATGACGTGTTTTGGGCGACGTCGACTGTTTACCATTCGGTCTACAGGATCGGGTATGGAGCACTCACTGGTAGGTACAATGACCCAACCTTTTTCTGCGACAAAGTAGTCATGCATTCTTGCTTGAAGGGTGGGACGTTATACAACACAGCCCAGATTTAGACCTCAGATCTCAGCGTAGGTTGGGCTATTCGCGTTGTGACGTCTACGAGGACGTTCATCCTAGGTAAAAAAAAATTTTTCCGCGTAGAAATTATAGTAGTGGTATATAACGTATCTAGATGCCGAGGTTGAATTAAAGTCCTGGTATCTACAGATTACGTTTACCCTTCAAGGTTTGGTTTTTGGTGTAGAATTAATAATTTCTTAATATTTATTATAGTTAAAGAAAATATGTACTATTGCCATTAATTTGTTCTATTTAAAATGTTGTTTTTTTCGTTGCTGTATTACAACGATACATCAGTGTAGTCTGTGATGACGAAAATTGTAAAGTACTTAAAACAACGGAAGTAATATAATGAAAATAATTAACTTTAGAATAAATCGTAAAAGTGGGTAGTTTTAATGATGTCTACGATCCGCCGAAACCCGAAGAAAATACTACCTGAAACATTTCTTATAGCAATGTATCTATATCTATATCTATACTAATATTATAAAGAGGAAAGATTTGTTTGTTTGTTTGTTTCGAATAGGCTCCGAAACTACTGGACCGATTTGAAAAATTCTTTTTCCATTAGAAGCCGACATTGTCCCTGATGAACATAGGCTACTTTTAAAAAAAAAAAATATTTTATTTTTTTGGTTTCATGTGTGTTTTAATGTTTCCGAAGCGAAGCGAGGGCGGGTCGCTAGTAATACATAACTTGGGTTAAACAGCAGTAAAATATAATTTCAAGCTGATTGACTGACTCAGTGGCGCAGTGGTTAGCGGACCTGACTGTTGCGCCGAGAGTCGTGGGTTCGATTCCCACATCGGGTAAACATTTGTGTGAAGAACAGATTTGTTTGCTCTTTGCCTGTGTGCCTCTCTCCTCACCCCTTGCGGTGTCTATCTATAGATGTGTTTATCTATACATAAATTTAAAAGTTTGTAAGTATGTGTGTCAGTCTTTGGTATACATAACACAGGGAATCATAATTTGGGACCGGACGACCGTGCGTGATTTATTCTCAGTTATTATTATATAGGTAAACATAAGGTTCAGATTCGGTGCTACCGGATTTGGCCGTGATCGTATAATCTTTCAATGTTCCCAGCTATTGACCGAAGCCCGTTGTTCCGTCATAGGAATTAACTGAAACACGCAGTGTATGTAGAATTCCAGGTACCCACTTCCCTGTCCTCCGAGTCCGATTCCGGAGGACAGAACCTAAGAAGCGGCACAAACGACGGCGGTCAATTGGTACCATACGCGCGATTCGATAATGGCTCTAACGCAAGGCCAAGTATGTCTTCCAAAATAGTTAATGCGCAGTATAATCTATCGCAATTGGTAACAGACGCGATAAATTTGTACGGATAATTGACTTTCTATTTAATTTTCTCTACAGGGTCACATCGAAGTAATCCCTGCGGACCGAGTTTAGATCCCTTTCGTCAATTAAGTACTTAAAGTTATAGCCTCCATCAATTTAACTGAAGCATTTTATCAGAGTACTTAACAGAATTATATTAAACGGGCACCTGGGCATTCGTTTTGTTACCTGGAATCGTAGAAAACGCTGTCCACGTCGTTTTGTATTCGAGGTTCGAGAGTAATCTGTAGATTGGTTTGTAATTTAAGGCGGTTGATTTTCAAATTTTTGGATACTGGCTAGGTACCGTTCGGATTTAGGCAGCGTTTTGTAAGAAAGAAAGAAAGAAAGAAAGAAAGAAAGAAAGAAAGAAAGAAAGAAAGAAAGAAAGAAAGAAATCATTTATTCGCCAAGCATAGTGAAAATGAGTTATTACATAAATGAAAAGCAGCGTGTATGCTTTGTCATTATTTGACATGCAAATTTTAGTGCAGTGCATAGTTATAATATTATATAATTTACCATTCATTCATCCATAATTCAACTAATAATTAAAAAATCCATTTATTTTCAATGTCGTCCCTAAGAAAATCATTTATGTGATAATAATTTTCACTAATAAGATTACCTTTAGTTTTTAAAAAAAATGAACTCTATGAATGAATGAAAAAAATGAACTCTATGAATCCTAACGCTCATACCTAATACTATTATTAATGAAGTTTAATTTGCACAACTAATTTAAAGGCTTTGTTGTAAGTACATGTCTAAATACTTCAGGGCCACTAGTTCATCTGAAATGTCAAAGAGGAGATCTTGCTTAGATGGGTGGACGAGCTCACAGCCCACCTGGTGTAAAGTGGTTACTGGAGCCCATAGATATCTACGACGTAAATGCGCCACCCACCTTGAGATATAAGTTCTAAGGTTTCAAGTATAGTTACAACGGCTGCCCCACCCTTCAAACCGAAACACATTACTTCACGGCAGAAATAGGTAGGGTGGTGGTACCTACCCGCGCGGACTCACAAGAGGTCCTACCACCAGTTTTTATTGCATAGACAGGTGAATGAGCTAAGAGCCATCTACCATACTGATAAATTATTATTGAAACCCATAGAGGTCATAATGTAAGTAATTACGGTACAATTAGGGAAGATAGTAGTAACCAGTTAATTTCTCGCCGGATTTTCTCAGTCAGTCACGATTCCGATCCGGTGGTAGATTCAACGTTTCATTCTCCTAGACTAAGCCCCGTGGGCTCGCCTTCCCATTCGGTGAAACCAGAGTAGCCCTTCGAGGCTATTGTTGATTAGGTAGGTAAAAAGACTTTATGTAACTATATATTATAACGACTGTCTGAACCCTTCAAACCGAAACATTTGATTGCTTCGTGGCGGAAATAAACAGGATGATGACTCCCACGTGTGCGAGCTAAAAGTACGTCTTTCCATTACACAAAAATTCTTACTTTTCTACTTGACGTCCACGTTTTATGTAGCCATTTTAGGCAGACGAGCATATGGTCTACTTGATGCTAAGTAGTCCCCGAATGATAAGGGAACAAACAAGGCGCTGTTGCGCCTGAAAGCTAATTCAAGTAAATCTGTAAATACCAACAGACGGAAATGTAGTTCATCGGGTCACCGTCCTCGTCGAACCCGTCGCTTGCGACGAAGGGCTCGACGAGCGAACTAACCCATAGACACAGCCCACTGAGTTTCTCGCCGGATCTTTTCAGTGTGTCGCGTTTCCGATCCGGTGGTAGATTCTGCGAAGCACTGCTCTTGCTAGGGTCAGTGTTAGTAACTCTCCGATTGAGCCCCGTGAGCTCACCCACAAACGTTAGGGTGAAGCTGAACTAGCCTCTCAAGGCTATCAGCATAGATAGGAAAAAACTAGTTCAACTGATCGTGAGTGGTCACCGTGGCTCATGGACATCAGTAATGCGAGTGGTGCAGATAGACCACTACCTGTAATTATATGGTCATATAGGTATTTCCATAACATATTTTTAACTAAATTATTTTTTTCGTTTTCTATTACAAAACACCCTGATAAACCAAAGCGTCTCTTAAGTATTTTAATTATACTAACTATTATATTTACAGCAAATTTCCTGGCCAGTTAATATTATTTAGTTAATTTTTATCTTTTCTCATTAGCGCTTGGCACTTGCAAGATTAAGGTATGAATTATTGTAAAAGTAATTAGACGGTTAAAATGCTAAATTGGCGAATATTAAGTTAGTTAAGGAATTTGTTGAACAGTTTGTTTTTGAGTTTCTTTTGACACTTACCCGAATATTATTGTTGCCACGAATTAACGCAGACGTCAAAATTTTAATTTGATGTCAAACCAAAGCCAAAGTTGATGAAAATCTTTCATAGTTGCAATATAATATACTTGAAGGAATCTAAGAATTTTTCTCGTTCACCTCAGCGTCCCAATAGTTTTTTTTTCTCCAAAACTATCAAATACTATGATACTATTAAATATCAAAAATGTCTGCATTAGATTTTATTGAAAACATTGTTGAAATTTAAAGACACGCTTTTTCAAACTGAGCAAGACTTGAAAGTTTGTGTGGAGTTTTTTCTCTCTATTATATTATCTCTCCTCGCTCCCCCTCATTCTCCATTGTTGAAATCGTATAGAATAATACCGATTTACAAACTTTTAGCTTACATGAAAGATTACAGTTTACAAACTGGTCCCTTTAGCAATTTTGCACGAGAAAATACCAATACATAAGCACTAAAAAGTCGCTACAAGTTCGTACCTCGGGAATTTCGCCTTCACCTGACTTTTATTACCCGGCCCTGTTTTATTTTCCCTCATTTTTTCTCTTGTCTGGCATTTGTAAGGAACACTCGCTATATTTTATCAAGCTTTTGTATTTAATTTTTCTTCTTTGTTTACGAATGTCGAAGGAGTGTTTGTTTTAAAAAAAACGTCTTCATGTTTTTCTTTTCTTAACGCCTATTCAGAATTATCTAGAAACTACATACATTATGGAACGATGTTATGTATTATAAAAGAGATGATCCGTTATTTTTGCTAGAATATTTTTTTTCATCTAAAAATAGAATCTTCTGAAGCTTTATCACAATTAAGTTACGTTTTCTTAAAATATATTTATTTATTTATTTGTTCTGTCGATCTCACCGCTTACCTGATGATGAGCGGTAACTAATGCCATAGATTTGAATGGAATCTCCCGTCGTCCATAGTCTGACTTACTGAGATATTCCCAACTCATTTTAAGCACATGTTATGTTGTGACGAGAGAGTAATGTATTTACTGATACGATAAACAGAAAATCACTTTTATCGCAAATTAAACTTTGTCATAGAATTAGTGTCTAATTTACGTAGCGCGCTGAGTCCCTACTCGTTAATATTGGCTGGGTATGATTTCTGCCGTGAAGCAGTAACGCGTCTCGGTTTGGAGGATGGGCAGCCGTTGTACTGTAGAAGTGATTTCTCGAAAACATAACATTAGAATGGTTCTTAATCGTTATATCGTTATATTTACTGGTGGTAGGATCTCTTGTGAGTCCGCGCGGGTAGGCACCACCACCCTGACTATTTTTGCCGTGAAGCAGTAATGTGTTTCGGTTTGAAAGGTGGGGCAGCCGTTGTAACTATACTTGAGACCTTAGAACTTATATCAGTAACCACTTAACACCAGGTGGGCTGTGAGCTCGTCCACCCATCTAAGCAAATAAAAAAAAATGTTTGCTAGAATATTTTTTCCCCTAAAAATAGAATCTTCCGAATGTGATGTAATCGAGAATTGAAGTGAGTGAGTCTTAAGGTGGCTTTCATATTGTGTTATGTCATCATCAGCCTATATGAGTTCACTGCTGGCCATAGGCCTCTCCAATTGCTCGACTTCTTTCTCTCCTCGGCTTCCCTCATCCAGCTCTTGATTGCTGAATCATCATGAACATCTATAACGCTATATGTAAATAACGCAATGTAAATCTTATAAAGTTGAGTGACACTGAATTTTGTACGCTTTCTACTGCGGGCTTGCATGATCAGCGCTTGTTCTTGTATGTTTTTGTTTTATTGCCTTTGTAGGCAGACGAGCATGCGGCCACCTGATGGTAAGTGGTCACCATCGCTCATGGACGTTAGCAATGCCAGGGGCAGAGCCAAGCCGCTGTATACCATTGATGATGTGTATGATAAAGTCAGAAATCATTTTTACTGATTGACTTTCTGATTAGTTTTTAACAGTACGTATGTTAGTTACAACACCCGTCCACGAACGAATTCTATTAGTTGAGCACTTCATCTTCCCGTACAATATATTTGCGGTTAAATTGCTCTCTCGCGTATCCGAAGTCTATCAAGCCAGTTCACGCTTGCCTAGACAAATTAGACGATTTATGTTGACACTATCTCTCCTTTCAACCGACTAGTTGATGCAATTCTACATGGATTTAAAATTATTTTCGACACTAATTTAATAACTGAAATGTTGATTAATTGCCTAGTGAAATATTATGTATATTTAGAAGAATATATTTGGAAACAAATTAGACACTTTCGTCGTACCCCATATTAGGATTCCCACATATTAAGATTGCAATTACAATACCATGTTTGTTTTATAAATATTTTGCTATTTGTGTATTTCGTATGGATAATGGTAAACTGTTGATTTATTGATTTCGTACACGACTAAGCTACAAACATATTCTCATTTTCGTAACCTGTATAATAATAGTCTTACTCAGAATCTAATGTCATTGGCTAGGTATATTACGTCAATACTGTTAGATGAACAAACAGTGAGATTGGTGAGGTTATAATAATAATAATAAACATTTATTCCAAACACAAATTAAGTACAAAAAATAAATAAAAAAGATAACAAAAATAACGAGGCTTGGAAACGGTTACCGGCTCAGCAATGCCTAACAGTAACGAAACAATCGGTACTGCGGCGCTGATCTTCCGCCGGCACCTGCGGAGTGACGCGCACACCACCATCAGACCGACCAATACACAACATTGTAAAATATATTAAAAAATAAAAAGAACATGAATAATAAAAATAAAAAACAGTTATGAAAAGGACAACAAAATGACATTATTAAATTAATTAAATAAAAATTGCAGTTGCAAAGCACAATTAATAATTATAGTACGGAGTAATTATATTTGATATTTTCGATTTTTTCTTGTATATTCAATAGATATACTTTTAAAGATGTTTTAAAGGACCTTAGCGTTCTCTGGTGCCGGATAGGTGGAGGAATATTGTTCCAACATTTAGACAAAATTTAGTTACAAATCATTCATTCGGTGAATCTTCTAATTTGGGTTGTAAGATAATATTTAGGATCCACAAATGCGATCATGACTGTAAAGTTTCTTTAGGAATAGATAGCGTTCGTTTAAAATTCAATAACATTTTTTTTAAACTACATTCTTCTACCAGCGCAATTGAAACTTAAATAACAAGACGTGATGCACGTGACATTTTTGAGAGCAACCGAAAATCTCTAAAGTAAATTAACTCTTGAACATATAGCACCTGTTCACCTTGGAGTGCTGCCGAAGGAAGTTCGCAACAAGACACACGTGCTAATTATGATCGAGAAACAAAGAAGAATGTATTTTCGGCAGCTGTGTATGAAAGTCGAAACTTCTTCAGACCTGCCGTGTGTGGTGTGTCAACTGTTTGAAAATTTACCGTTCGTTGTTGTTAAAAAATCATTGTAATTCAGGCTGTTTCTATATCGTCTGGAAGGCTTGGGGTGAGCCGTGCGTTTGGTTGCAGTATCGACCACGGTTACCTAGCTCGGGTGCTGACCTCGAGGGGATTGGACGCTTAGGAGACAGTGCAGGGGAGTCGTTTAGTAGGTAGGGCCCAAAATTTCATCCCTTGAACTCGATACCAAAATCTGGGAGAATCATCTAAGTTCTGTCATCAACCGTCAGTGATTCTAGAGCGATATCTCCTACTTTAAGCGAGGTTTGAATAGATTCCTTAATATTTGGCAGTGGTTTGAACTTTATTGATTGTTTAGATGATGTTGAGTGGCACGGTAGTGGTACCTACCCGTGCAGACTGACAATACTCCCTAACAGTAAATGAATTCCATTACAGTGACGTATTGCCGACAATATATTCTTTTTTTTCTTCACCTTATCACACTAGGTGGGGTCGGCACGGCGAATTTTTCTATTCTATTCTCTTCTATCAGCCGTCATCTTAACACTCACTCCTCTCTCTCTTTCATATCGTCATTCACACACTCCATCCATGTGTTCTTCGATCGACCTCTTCATCCTCTACCTTGCACTACCATTTCCATACCACGCCTAGTCACATGCATCTCCTCTCTACGCATCACATCTCCATACCGCGCTAATCGTACGCCCTTTAATTTATCAATCACCGGGGCTACATTCACACTTCCTCCATTGTCGACAATATATTATATTTTAAAAAATATTGATATACGTCCATGCCCATATTGGTGGACACGATCATCTTCATAATTTGTTAGGTTAATGGAGATTAAAATTCATAGATCTGTGAATAAATTTACAAGGGACTGGTTCCTGGTTAACCGAGACCCCATACCTGCATATTAACTTAGACTGAACAAACACTCGAGGGTGATCCGTTAATAGCTCCTTTGGTTTATGATGATTGCCAGGAAATTTGTTTAACGCCGGTCCGAAGAGAGAAGGTGACGTTGAAAGTGAATTTTATGGGTCTAATGTGTAGAAGCATATTTCATTTGTTTTTTTTTATAATACATATACTACTCTTTCTAGGGTTAGTGTTAGCAACGTCGTTAGGTTTTTTAGCCCCGTGAGCTCACCTACTTGTTAGGTAACGCTGACATAGCCTCTCAAGGCTATCAGCTTAGGTAGGAAAAAATAAAATAAAAAAAGTCAAGGGCATCATAAGCGTCATCATGATTTATGAATGACATAAAAATAAAACTTAGATTTCATAATCAAGATAGTTTCAACATTTGGGCAGTTTGTGTTGAAAGCGCACTCAAAGTATAAAAGCTCACGCTTATTTGGAAACTAGCCAGCCTGTTCAGGGAATATTCTGAACGCTAAGATGTTATCTCGAATCTGGGACATTTTCATGTATAAACTAAACCTATATTGGCGGTTCTAAAGAGATTTTCATTTGCGATCTGATTTATATGTAAATGCTATCGGCTGTTATTTATTGTAAAATATAGACGTTTCAATATTTTATTCATAATTGTTATCCTACGTTGCTATAGTAACACACAATTTGCCGTGCTCATTTAATGATCCACATCATACAGGAACATAAAGATTGTAAATAAAAACGTACTTAAAACTAATCAAATCTAACACGAATAGCCTCCACAATGAAAAAAAGGCTTATAATAGTAAAAGACAACGAAATTCAAATAAAAAAAAATAGTTAAAAAAAACTAAAAAACACGCTTTATATAAAATTCAACTAGAAAATAGAAAGAAAAAAAAATGTAAAAAAAGCGTGGGCTACTTTTTAAGTTATTATTGAAATAATAATTCTTCTACTCATATCTGTCAGAAAAATATTTATAACTAATAACACCATGCACCCCACGCTTTTTTTTACAATTTTTTTTTACTATTTTCAGTTTAAATTTATTAAAATTTATTTTCTATTTTTTAGTTGAAATTTATATAAAGGGTGTTTTTTAATTTTTTAAACTATTATTAATTTTTCATTTTTTAGTTGAATTTTAATTTTTTCAAATTTTTTTTAAATTTTTTTTAAGTATTGAGTTGTCATCGGTCCTCGATAAATCTACAAAGTTTGAATGGAATCTGGCCACTTAAAGTGGGTCAAAATCGCGTCTAAAGGAGTCAGTTACAAACATACAAACATACATACAAGTGAACCTAATATAAAGCGTGTAAAAATAAATTTGCATAACTAATTACTTATGACAGGGAGGGACATGTTAAGAATCCTATCGGATTTACCACCATTCGAGCCACCCCGAAACAATAAAACGCACACGTAAAAAATAATCTAAATTTTACATTAATAATGTTTTCGCTGCCATTTCTACGTTTTACGTTTACGGCGCTGCTCAGAACGATAAAACGTTTTGTGACTAAACCGCATCGGAAAATCCCAGTCGTCAACCGTTTAGCCGAAGGGTAAATTGTAATTTTTAGACGGGCGTCGCAAATCAAGCGTCCAACGATAAAGATAAAATACGTAAATAAAACAAATAAAACAATCCGTCCGTATATTGCTTGGCCACGATAAAAACAAGAAAATAGTAAGGGTTTGACTTTACGGGCGGTTTATAGCGTTTTTGTTGAAAGTAGGAATTCGACTTCCTAACTGTTTTTTTTTTATATTTTAAAATTGAAGGATTACTGGTGACAGGTGGGCGAGCAAAGGCTCAGCCAGAAGGGGTGGTATTTGCTAACAGCTGTCCGAACGCCTCCGAAGGAGACCTAACAACTCAAGAGCAGCTGCTTCGCGAATGAATCTACTACCGGATCGGAATCGCGACCCGCTGAGAAGATCCGGCGAGAAACTCAGCGAGCTGATTCACGGGTTAAGTTGCACGGCGAACTCTTTGTCGAGTTCGACGAGTACGGCTACCGGAGTCCCCAAGCCTGCTCTTAGTGTTAGAGCTGAAGACGTCTGATGCAAAGGTTATTGTATTTGATGGATCCGTAAGAACTGTCAGTTGATAGCGTTTACGTGTTCTTTGACGTTCTGGATATTTAAGTTTTCCATCGGTCATTATTACTTTGATCAAGCAATTATTGCATGATGGAATGATCACTATTTACATTCAATTTATAACTTGTAACAATTTGTAACTATAATTGATACCTTAGAACCTTATATGTTAGAGGAAGTCTGAAAGTGGCACCTGTGACAGAGAACCTGAGGAGTGCACGTTTGGGATGGTATGGACATGTGATGAGACGGAATGAAAATGAGGTTGTTAAGAGAGTGTTAACTATGAACGTGGAAGGATTTAGAGGAAGAGGTAGACCTAAGAAGAAATGGATGGATTGTGTGAAAGACGATATGGGTAGGAGGGGAGTGAGCGAAGAAATGGTATATGATAGAAGAGTATGGAAGGAGAAAACATGTTGCGCCGACCCCAGGTGACTGGGAGAAGGGCAGGATAATGATGATAATGATGATGATGAATTGAGACCTTAGAACATATCTCAAGGTGGGTGGCGCATTTACGTTGTGGATGTCTATGGGCTCCAGTAACCATATACACCAGGTGGACTATGAGCTCGTCCACCAGTCTAAGCTATAAAAAAAAAAAAAAACTTTGCTTTAACATTTTGACCGGTGTACACAAGAATAAAAATGATGAAATTAACTGTTAGTTCGGTTTTCTATTGAAGCGTGTTTTCTTATTTTCTAAGCTGCATTACATGATTACGCAAATACCGTGTACGAGGGCGGCACTGAAGATTTCGGGAATTAACGAAGTGACACAACATTACTATTTAAAAATGTATTTATTGCTTTTCGAAGTATTCTCCGCGAAATTTGACACATTTTTCCATACGATGGAACTAATCATTGAAGCAACCATTCCATTCGGAAGTTGGGGTCTCCAAAATGGCCGTTTTGTAGGCGTCCACAGCTTCTTCAGGTGATGAAAATCTCTATCCACGCAATTTATTCTTTATTTTAGGGAAAGTATAGAAATCATTAGGGCTTAGGTCGGGGCTGTACGGCGGATGGTCTAATAATTCTATGTTTTCTTGCTCTAAAAACTCTTTTGTTCTGTGCGCGGTGTGAGAACTCGCATTGTCGTTATGGAGGATGATGCGGCGGTTGCAGTTCTCTTTACGGAGTTCAGAAATGACCTGTGGTAAACAAATGCTAGCATACCATTCTGCATTAACCGTTCTTTGTCCCTCAAGAGGAATAGTCGTAACATGGCCGGTTTTGGAGACAAACGTGGCCACCATTTTTTTGCAACACTCCGTGAACGAACAATTTTTGTTGGCTTTAACTCATTTTCGAACACCCAAACTCGTGACTGGTTTTTTGTTTCGGGTTCGTACGCATATATCCAGGATTCGTCACCTGATACAATGTTGTATACAGCATTTGAGGATCCTGCGTGGAATCTTTCGAGAGTTCTGACGCACCAAGTAACGCGAGCCGCTTTTTGCTCTTCACAGAGCGAATGCGGTATCCATCGGGAAAACAACTTTTTTACACCTAATTGTTCATGCAAGATTATTTGTATTTGACTCATGCCAATGTCTAAAGTTGCCTGAATTTCGCGGTATGTCACATGTCGATCTTCCTCAATCAGCTTACGCACAGCATCAACGTTTTCTTGGGTGACTGCAGTTTTTGGACGACCTTGACGGGGATCATCACTGAGCTTGACACGTCCACGTTGAAACTCAGCAAACCAGCGATAAATTGTGGTTTTGGATGGGGCTTCATCACCAAATGCAGAAATCATCCGGTCAACACACTGTTTTTGTGTTAAACCACTTCGAAAGTCATAATAAATCATCGCTCTTGAATTTTCTCGAGTCAATTCCATTTTCTCAACGACTAAACAAGTTTGACAAAACTTCGTGACAAAACCGAGAATCTTTTTTTAAATAAATAAATGGTATTCGATTTTTAAAACCAAGGAGTTTTCAATTAAAAAGATTTTAATATGACAGGAACAGTGGAAATATTCCATTCCCGATACTTTTAGTGCAGCCTAGTATTCTACTAATATCTATAAACGATGAACCGTCGTCATATTCCGCTGTGACTATCACTAAATCTCCCAATAAATCAGTGTCAACGATAACTGTAACCAAGTTTCAACTCAATCGGTCACACGATCTCAGAGTTAATCGATCTAATACTAATGTTCGCCCAATCGTCTAAATTCGACCATCTCAGGATTAGATTAATTGAATGTATCACACTGCCTCTTTTTTGTGTTCTTTTATCGTATAAATGTGGAAAAAATGGTTTCTGTACGAAACTAATTAACAAACACAAATTTCCGAGATTAGTTTTCAATTGTAACAAAGTAGGCCTATAAATTCATCATAGAGTCACAAAAGCGATCAATTCAGTCACTCAATGAAGGATGCCACAGCTATTATAAATATAAATTGAGACTACGATTCCATATTTCATGGCGGATGGAAGAAATCCGTGTACTCTGGTAATCATATAATGCCGGTGTGATCGTGTATTATATAGTATTGATAGGCATCATCTACATCTTATGCTTTTTCTTGCCCTTATCCTACTATATGGGGTTAGATCAGCATGTCTTCTTTTGCCATTCATGCCTATCGTATCATTGGACTCACACCCTTTTCTCACATAATCCTCTTCCAACAATTCAACTAAGTCTTTTTCTTGCTTAGTAGTATTTATTTAATTTACTTTTTTTTTCATTTCATGCTCATCTTAGCTATTGTTTTTTCTTACTCTTTACTTGCTGCTATTTAATGAAACTGCAACCTCGTAAATTCCAGGAGCCTCATAAACTAGAGGCTAATCAGCTTTTACCCGAATCTTTACGGTTCACGATACAATGTGTTCTCGCTCTTTTACCTTTGACTTGGAACAAGTGTATTATCTATGCTTTGAACAAAGTTTTGGTCTGCTTCATTTGTTTGTTTTTCCGTTACCATAGTAACGTATTTACTGACGTGACAGTATTTAGGTACATTGAATTTTTTTTTTAAATGGATTTTATGACCTGGTAACTAAGACCTTTAAGTCATTTCTTATTTTGATTTATATTTTTATATTTATGAAAAATGATAAAATGGAGTGAAATGAAATAAAGATGATTAATTTGAGACATTAATCAACTGGGATGAAATTAAATGAAATGAGATGATATGGAATTATAACTGATACGTCTGAGCATAAATTATACACTTAATATATTTGAAGTCTGAGAATTACGTCATTGTAAGAAGCCTTATAATCGAAATGCTAGAACTTTAATTGAAAACGTGGAACGAGAGGAACTCTTTCCAAACGTGCTGAGAGTCTCAATCAATAAATAAATTTCGTATTCATGTTTGCTTATGTATAATTTCAGATCTTATCGAGTCCACGACCCCTCCTCGTTTGAGACATGGAATATTAATAAACATATAATTTTTGTACGTAAAATGAGTGCGAACAACGCACTCGAAGCAAAGAGTTTGATTATGGTCACAGATGATAACTGTAAAGTATTAAAAACTACGGAAATAATATACACATACATCACACAAATAACACTGAAAAGAAAAAAGGCGAGATTAAGCCGTAATAACCGGAAACATTGCTTTGATTGAATGTCCATCCGACATTATGGCAATTCGATTCTTTACAAAAATTGTTGTTCCAAACGATTATATTTGTTTACTTATATCAAAATGAATTAGGACTGCTAGGTGAGTCTTTCCATTCTACACTTAATGGGCTTAATGAGGTAATTGAAAAATGTGTTTTATGTCGTAATTTGTATTCTTTATTTGTTCCGCGGGTGGGTGAAGGCGCTCACGGCCCGCCTTCTGTAAATTGCTAGTCTATAGATAACACAACGTAAAGATCGAAGCTTCAATTAGACTATAACTATATATGGCTGGTCTCTTCAAACTGGAATGATTGAAATTCAATGCACTCGTGTCTGCTTAAAATACAATCACAATTTTAGATTTTTTTGTTTAACAGTTAATTGGTTTAACTTTTATTTGTTCTCATGAATAAGCGGACTATCAAGAACCATTTGTTTAAAATGGTGCATTGAAAAGTGAAAGATTTAGGTTCTTGTAATTATGCCTCTTTTATTGGTTATGTTATGTTAAAAAAAATACAATTAAGAAATTAATCCTTAATAGTAATTTTTTTATTTTTTATTTACATAGTTTATTAACGCAAGGAGGAGGAGGATAAAACAATTACCATATATTTCGTAAGTTCTTCTGAGGATTCGGACACTTCTTGGAAGCGGAATTTTATTTTGACTCTCAATAAGAATATTCAGTGACATTGAAATACGAATAAATAAATAAAATTATTTAGAATTCTTCGTGCCTATTCCTTTAGCGTAAATTTTTTTCTAAGAACACGTGCTATTACAAAGTAGTGCGTATTACTGCGTATTAGGTGTGTATTAATTAGAAAATTCTAACTATATCTTGGCGTCTAGGATTTGAATTGCGACATAATAGCATCACTCGATACGAATACATACAAGAGATTGCAAACGAATGTTTATACGAATAGATTAAACATGCCTAAAAATATACGATAATACCTATGCAGATATTAAAATATAGTCAGCACAGAACATAATAAACTAGAGCTCACCAAAGGTGGTGCTAGGACCTCTTGTGAGCCCGCACGGGTAGGTACCACCACCCTGCCTATTTCTGCCGTAAAGCAGTAATGCGTTTCGGTTTGAAGGGTGGGGCAGCCGTTGTAACTATACTGAGACCTTAAAACTCATATCTCAAGGTGGGTGGCGGCATTTACGTTGTAGATGTCTATGGGCTCCGGTAACCACTTAACACCAGGTGGGTTATGAGGTCGCAACTATGCAATAAAAATAAACGAAAAAATGTAGTGACACTTTCAATTTGGATCTTCACTAATATTTGACAAAAACGGTACTCTTTGAATCTGGGATCTACACTAAAAATTGACAAAGACGGTATTCTCAGGTACGTGCGATATATTGAGCCGGAGAGTTCGACAATATTTCTTGTAAAGTGCTGATTCTTGTAGTTTGGAGCGCGGCGGTGCGCTCGACTGAGTTCAAAGCCGATTTATGGCTCACACCTTCGATTTAAAATTTGCAGGACTCTCCTTGTTAGCGGACACGATATTTATGTCGTCGATTTTGTGTAGAACGTATTTTCAGCGAGAACAAATCTATGTCGGAGACTGTTTGTTATTTTAATTGTTTGACACGAAAAATATTAGTTTCTGCTCGTAGTTCTTGAAGAAATAATCTGGCGTACAGGTGAAGTAATGTTGACAGTTTTCGAATATAACTGAGTCAGTATTTTTTTATTTTATTTCTTCGATGGATGGACGAGCTCACAGCTCACCTGGTGTTAAGTGGTTACTGGATCCCATAGACATCTACAACGTAAATGCGCCACCCACCTTGAGATATAAGTTCTAAGTTCTCAATATAGTTACAGCGGCTGCCCCGGCCTTCAAGCCGAAACGCATTACTGCTTCACGGTAGACATAGGCAGGGTGGTAGTACCTACCCGCGCGGACTCACAATAGGTCCTACCACCAGTAGTTACGCAAATAATAACTTTGGGTTCGATTTTTATTATACGATGTTATTCCTTCACCGTGGTCCTTCACAGTCAATGGTGAACATTTGTTGAGTACGTATTTCATTAGAAAAATTGGTAACCGCCTGGGATTCGAACACCGTTGCATTGCTCAACACGAATACACCGGATGTCTTTATTCTTTAGGCAACGACGACTTCCAATACTACATACAATACGACATACTACAAGAGTTTTATCATTGTAAACCATGCGTTTTGTATCAACAGGGACACTTCCTATGTTTAATTTAAAAGTGTTTTTTTTAATAGCATTATCCGAAAACTACATCCAAACATATTCATTTATAGATGGCAATGTTGGACCGACGGTCTCAATGTTTTTGGGAGATCGTGTATGTTGAAATCTATTTTGGAAGCGTGGTTAGCAATGCTCAGGTGTTGTGAAACACCGGTTCTACTATAGCTATAGTGACAAAACGTAACATGACGTCATAATTTAATACTTATTGTAAAGATTGGTAGAAACAAGATTGGGTTGGCTTAGGAAACGGCTCAATGTGTTGACTACGGAAACCCCCCTATTCTGACCGGGTTCTGACCTCGGGCGGAGACCGGACGTCGGGTGTGAGAGTGCAGGGGAGTCGTTTGGTGCGGGAGGGCCCTAAAATATCCTTGGGCCCGCGGTCTGCTCCCAACATGTGCAGATCGTCAAACCCCACATACCCCGCGCGCCCCCTAGGCGTGTGAACCTCGTAGGGGGTTTGACAGCGTCTCACTGTCTCTTGCGCACATTCAAACTTTAATGCCGATGACATGACGTCATAAATCATAGTAAATTTCCTTTTTCTGTTCGTACTTTACAAGCACTAATCCCATTGAGTTTCTCGTAGGACCTTTTGAGTGGGTCACGATTCCGATCCTGTGGTAGATTTAGCGAATCACTGCTCTTGTTAGGGCTAGTGTTAGCAAGTTCTCTGAGCCCCGCGAACTTATCTACCAGTGCGTGCGTAATTGGAATAGCCTCTCAAGGCTACGAGCGATTAGGCAGCAAAAAAAAAGTTTCACACTGACAAAAATGTATCTTAAGGTCTGGCGCCAACCAATTAAAGTATCCTATATAATATATTATATCATCGACCTCGCGTATCATACATACGTGTTCCAATACTGATAAATATTTCAAACGTTATAAATAATAAAATGAATATAATAAACGGAAGATTAAACCCGTAAAAGTGGCTTTTATTACGTCTACGACTTGCGAAGACCGAAGAAAATTTCCATAAATTTTTGGCTGGAGACGAACAAACAATATTATTTCCTGTTAGAAAATGGGTAGTCCAAAGGCCGGCTTGTATGTGAGCGGATACCCACTCGTGAGGACTATAAGTGTCACAAGCTTACCAATTATCCGGGCTTGATTTGACAACGCGGCGATAACAAAAGTGCTAAAAAGAAATCTTGGAGTAGTCGTAGCCGGTATGAAAACCGGTCAACAGTAAGTTTGATCGAGTGAATCGCAATCGATTAACACGGACCAAGCCACAGGCACTTGTAGGCAAGTGGTCGCCCGTCTTCGATGCACTATCGTACACAATTTAAGTGCAGTTGATGTTCGGTAATTTAACTTGTGCCAGTTAGAAAATGGGTGGTCCAAAGGCCGGCTTGTATGTGAGCGGATACCCACTCGTGAGGATTCATAAGTGCCACAAGCTTACCGATTATCCGGGCTTGATTTGACAACGCGGCGATAAAAAAGTGCTAAAAAGAAATCTTGGAGTAGTCGTAGCCGGTATGAAAATCGGTCAACAGTAAAGTTGATCGAGTGAATCGCAATCGATTAACATGGACCAAGTCACGGGCACTTGTAGGCAAGTGGTCGCCTCTAGCCCGCCTTCGATGCACTTTCGTACACAACTTAAGTGCAGTTGATGTTCGGTAATTTAAGTTGTGCTAGTTCTAGGGGCATTTAAACTTTAACGTTCTGCTGAATTGGTTTCGAACTGATTTTGGATTCGCTAAATGTGCAGACGTTCATGTATAAAGTGAATTTATTGCGAGCGTCATTCGTTAGGAATATAGACTATTTTTATAGCAAAATAATTTATAGTTAACCAATTTCACAAAAGGAAAAGGTTCTCAATTCCATTGCGCTTTTTGTGAGTGTGATCACAGAACCTAGGTGAACTTTTTGAGTTATCCTTCATAATCCATATCTAATTGACTTCGACTACGTTAATAATTAATTATTCCATTTTCTTTTGCCGAAGTCGGCTTTCTTTTTTCTTAAAAAAATATATGGGCTGGATAGGTTTTGAGATCCCAGGCTACCCGCATATTCCATTAACGATTCTCGATACGCTCTTTGAAACATGAGATAAATGGACAGCTATTATATATAACCTTACAAACTATCGGCAGGTATCACAGAACAGAAGAGATTTTACGATATCTACAAAATAAGTCTGGATATATACGAGTTATGAAATGTACGCTCGATGAGAGATATCGCTTTTGTTATCACCCAAATGTGTTTTATTAGAGTGAGTAAGTAGTTTAAGTAAAACTGAATATGCGACGTAAATGTCTATGTTCTAATAACTATTTAATATGAGGTGAATCGTGAACTTGTCTGCGGAAACGTTATTAATGTATAATTTGAATTACATCGTTCAGAATTTCTTTACGTGCTATAAAATTCAGAATTTTTCGCTTAGTTAAAATATTAGAGGTACACAATAAACAGTGACATTTAAATAAGTTAATTTTCGTTTTACAAATCAAAGCAAGATTCATACTTCATTTATAGTGGAAAAAAAATTAAGAACAAACAATTTGTTGACACAAAACGCTACGCACGTCTATCCATTCTCTGTTAGATTGAAATACGAAAAGGGAGGTCAATCAATCAATTTTTATTCCGATCAGCTGGTATTCATACCCCGTACTATTTACGTAGTTGCCTAACGTTTGAGCTCTGTACACAATAGTGAAAAAACATTTCTATTTAATCGCTCTCATAGCAAAATCTACTTTTGCGGGGCCTAGTTCACAGTAAATTTGTTCGACCATCTTGTTTAATAAATCGTTATTCTTCTCTTTATCTTTCTGTATTAGCTGTCACCTAACCGATTTACTTATGGAACTGCTCGAAGATCGAATGTAGCTAAGTAAAATAATTTAAATACTGGTCTATTTCAACATCCTGCTTAAGTATTTCTGCGACGAAGCATTCTTGAACTTCCAAGAATTTTTTTCCTCTTGAATCATCTCTTGTTTCCTCTGGAATCATATCTTGATGTTATACCACACAGGCCGTTTTTGATACCTTATTATCAAAAATTTCAGTTACTCCTCGCTTGATTAAAACCCTCAAAATCATCACAGAAGCCATTTAATAGCCCATGTCGTAACTTATTATTAGTTGAGAAGTTTTTGCTTTGAGCATAAACAAGATCATTTAGCTTATTAAAATGTTCTTTAACACTTAATCAATCTCGACGTTTCTTATATTTTTCGCGATGTCCTTTTGCGTACCACTTTGAAAGTTGTTTTTAATTTTGCTATCATATTCATTTTTAAATAATCGTATCAATAATGACCGGTGCATCCGTTATAAATTGCAAGTCCTAAGTCATCTTTTAAAATACGCGACACGTTTTTGGGTACTATATGCTGTACGTTTATTTAATCTATTTTTTTTTGCTTTCCTTCACGAGTATGGTTGTTTATTTACCACGAATACTATGCAGTCTGAATTTTTCTGTTATAAACAGAATTACTGATGTTTTCATTATACCTAATACCAATACTAACTTTAATTATAGCTATCAATAGTCCCATACATAAATATTCGACTTATACTAACCGGATGAGAATTTAATAAATTACATTTGGCTCCAATTTGGTTTTAGGAACTTCATATGTCTTGACTTTTTTTTTTTTAATTGCATTAGTAAAATATTTGACTGGAGTAATTTTCTCGTATCATTTACAATACACCCTGCACTGTAGTGTACTGTTAGATTTTATTCTAGAACAAAACTTATCAGTGTGAACTGATCTTAAATAAGTGATATTATGTCGGTTGTATCCATATTGAGTAATCCAAGCCACTCAAATTCTGGATACATACGCGATACTTCATAATCTTAGTCGCATAAAAAGGGCCTTTATCAGGATTCCTATGAATTCCATCAATAAACCTTTATTAGAAAAATATTATTATATAAAAATAAGACTTTCAGAATTGTGTCAGTATTATTATAGTTTTTTGCGTTACGTAACATTTTTTTATAGCTTTTATGAGTAGATTATTAAACGTTCACCTGCTATTAAATAGTTATCGGATATTAAAGTGAGAATGCTACCTTCGTTTTGAAGTATGAAAGCAGTTCTCTGCATCAGCTAGCAGTTTAGCAATTTTTTTTTCCTACCTATGCTGATAGCCTTGAGAGGTTATTTCAGCGTAACCTTAACTAGTAGGTGAGCTCACGGGGCTCAAAGCGCAGTGATGCTAACACTGGCCCTAGCAAGAGCCGTGCTTCGCAGAATCTACCACCGTATCGGAAACGCGACCCACTGAGAAGATCCGGCGGGAAAACTGAGTGGGCTAGTTTAGCCAAGCCCTTGCATTGCTATGAACCATGAACGATGATGAATTACCATCGAGTAATAGGCTCACATGCTTAGCATGGCGTGTGCTCATTTGTGCTCACGGTTGGCGATCAGTTACCAATCAACTACTGGCTCCTCAGTAAGGGGACGCTACGAAAAAAAAGGTACAATTTCGTTGTCGTAAATTAGTAATCGGATCAGATTTTTGCATCTTGAGCAGTTTTGAGATTCGTGGTAATTTGTAGAAATTTCTAGTAGTAAGAACCTGTCAAAAAATAGCTGCGACAGCTTAAAACAGTTGATCCAATACTGCCAAATGCAGAAACAGAATTGAGCACGAATTGGTGACTGGTTCGATTTTCTGGGTAATCAGGTCGATCGTAGTCATACTTTGTGGTTCGTGGAACCTGTTAAACAATAGACATAGTATTGATTTATATTATGATTCCACAAGAGGAAGACGTCAAGAACTGAATAAAGCAGAGAAGGGTAGTTTGATTAAATATTTAAATGGGCTAAGCATGGGATCTTTATATATTTTAAATGTAATTTTTTTAGCTACTGTGTGTTATGCCAATTTAAAAAAAAATCCATAATTTATGTACGAGTTAGAAAATGAAATATTTTCTAAAGCATTCCCTATGAAAAGCTTCCTCGAATCGAGATTAATTCAATATTTCTCTGAGACTATATCATAATTACTGCTTTCACTTCCTTTTAGCTTGAGTCCAGAGACCTGTTTAGTTATGGGCTTAAAAGATTTCATTAACTGAGAACCCTTTTTAAAATAATCTGAAAAATCTTTTCAAGACGCCTGGAAAGCTTTTAATGTTATTAAAATTGATAATTGGATACCTCCCAAGAACATTTTGAAGTAGAGTATGTTCTTATTTTTCCGTAGCTGAATGTTCAAAAAAAATGATTTGGGCTGATCGCCCTTTGAAACTGCTTTTCTTAAGCTCGTCTTGAGTACAAAGAGAAGAATTCTAAACTAATTATTTTTTATGTTTTTTTTTTTATTTCGTCACATTCAATCATTTTTGCTATGAGACAAAAAGATAAAAAAATATATTACAATTCAAAAAGCGAAATCTGCGCTGCGATAAAGCTAGTCTCAGGAGGTTTTTTAATTCTAGTGAACCAGACGACGGTTGATAAGGGTAAAATACATCGTAAGTTTACGTAATCCATCATTTAGTAGAGACGGAGGACTGTTTGACGCTTCTTATCGCGACTCAGGAGTAGCGACTACAATGTGTATTTATATTTGTAATAGCTATTGGGTTTAACACTACGAATCAGGTTGATTGATTCAAATAAGATTTCGAAAAAGAACAAAGATTTATAATATATAACAGCAACGCATAGGCACATGCAAAATATGGGCAAGGGGACTATAGCCCGACTGAGATTTCTAGCTCAATTGTCCTGGTGAAACTGGAAAGAACCTCGAAAAGAAAATATACCTATTAAATATAGAATAAAAAGCCGAGTAATCAATTGCAGATGATATTGTCAGAATTTGATGTTTTTATTCTATTCCTTCTCAATGACGACAGTGACGTGTTGATGACTTTCCACTTTAGAAACAATAGAGGGCGCCCCAATATTCGAAATTTACTTAAAATATTGTGATTCCGTCGGATGAGCGATTTCTTTGAAAACAAATTCGAATATAATTCTGTACAAGTTTTTAGAAAGTCGGAGCTACTTAAATAAACCAATTATAATTTTCCATTTCAATCCAGCCTTTTTTTTCTAGGAAGGCATTTTAATTTTATTTTTGGTAAAAAAAAAAATTCTTTTCTTTTACTCTCATGTCTTTAGTGTTCAGTTCTAAGGCTATGCCTAAAACTACACGTACATACTAAGTCTTGATAACAGAAGCTTTAAGTAGATCTTAACTCGGACCGAACCTCTATCAACATTCGCCACCCACTCCCGTGTTGAAGTAACATTGACTTTTTTGTTTTTTTTTTTTACTTTTTCCTACCTAAGCTGATAGTCTTGAGAGGCTATTTCAGCGTAACCCTAACGTGTAGGTGAGCTCTCAGGGCTCAAACCAGGACGCGTTGCTAACACTGGCCCCAGCAAGAGCAGTGCTTCGCAGCCTCTACCACCGGATCGGAAACGCGGCTCACAGAGAAGATCCGACGGTGAGAAACTTAGTGGGCTGTGTCTATGAGTTAGTTTACTCATCGAACCCTTCGCTGCAAGTGACGAGTTCGACGAGAACGATGGCCGGTGCTTGAGGTACCTAAAAGCACCGTTAGTGGATCGGTAGGATCCGAAATGACATCATTACCGAAACACGAAAGAAGCACTCACGCGGTTTGCTTTTTTTTATTTGTTACGCATACATACATCATCATAGTCAGTTACTGTTGGAAGAGCAGTCGTGGTCATGTGAAATCCTTGTCTATTAAAGCCTTCACAGCTGTTCTCCATAGTTCGCAAAGTGAGGTTTGGCGCACGCAACATACAAACTTAATCTTAACCAACAATACAACAGCTATAATAAAGGATCCGGCAATGCTGGTATAAATCAACTGATGCTAGATAATCTCTTGAAATTTAACCAGAGAATCTAAAATATAACCAAAACATTTCATAAAATATCCTTTTTTACAACGCCTTCACTGGTTCTCGTAGAAGACTTTATTTTTCCACTTTATGTTATGTATTTTGTCTCGGTCCCGACTACTTTTTAGATCCATTTTATTTTAATGTGAAATTTCGTTTCTTTAATATGTACATAAAATTTCTGTGTTGTTTTACAGACTTGTTTTTGGACCCATATAAAAAAAATCTATTTCTGGTTGATATTACGATCAACGTCTCATAGCATCGATGGTAATATTTTTCGAGGGACTGTCTCATCTTTTAAACCAGAACGATCGACAGCTTTGCGGTATTTCTATCGCTGATGGTGGTGGTACATGCAATATCATACCACCAGAGAAGGGGAATCATCAAGAGTGATGCATATCACACATCTTTGCAATGATGTGAACATTATCAAAAGCTACTTATTTTTAGAAAGAAATTGAGCTAAAGGCCGCCCGTACGTCAGGTGGGTAGACGAAATTATAACAGTGGCTGGTAAAGATTGGCTGAACACCGCCAAGGATAAGAAGAAGTGGAGAACCTTAGAAGAGGCTTTTACCCGAAGGGGGTCCGTACAGAAATAATGAAAATAATAATCAATAATAAATTAATATAAGAAACTAACATTTTAATCCGTTAATGTCTTATTGTTAATTATTTTTGTATGGAATAAAGAAAGCTTTATTGTTATTATTATTACATATTTATAGAAATCGCAAAAAATATTTTCAATGCTTAATGCTTATACGGAATTCTTTGAGAAATGGACCGTGAGAGAGTTCCCATATGCATTTCGACTGGTAAGCGCCTCGAGCTTTGTTGCACCACTGAATTGGAAACGATCATGAGGTTGGGCAATATTTCTGACATCAAAAACATAAGGTCGAACGTGCCACGTCTTTTAGTCTTGAAACTGGTCTTTCGTGCATAGTCTTAAAAAGCTTTTTCGTTTTTTTCTAATTTTGTACGTCGTACATTGTGTTTTTGATATCTGTTAGTTGGCATTTCGACAGCTCGAGCGTTTGGAAATAGATTTAAGCTGTTTACTTTGATAGGGCTTGGTTTCCATTATATGATAGCTTTTGGAAAATATGCTTAATTCTTGAAAGTATGCTTAGTTCTTCATACACTAATTATTTTCATTTTTGAATTGGAATAATTTCATGTTCATTGTGAAATAGTTGTGACCTTAAAGCATAAGGCGCCTGGTGAGTTCGTATTGAGTGACGTGACTGTGTTTGGGTTCAGCTTTGTATTCAGGTAACACTTGTTCACTAGGAACTTCTACGTTGAAGAAACATCGGTTAGCACTAGCCCATGAGGTCTTTCATAGATATCTATACATATAAAAATGAATTGCTGTTCGTTAGTCTCGCTAAAACTTAAGAACAGCTGGACCGATTTGGCTAATTTTGGCTAATTTTAAATAATAATTATTTGTGGAAGTCCAGAGAAGGTTTAGTTAAATAAATATGAAAATGCTCGGAATTAAATAAAAATTACAATTTTGTTTTTCCTTTGATGTGTCCCCCGTCCGACGGATTCCTTTTGCTTAAGTTTATTTTATACAAAAGTTTAGGTCTTTTATTTATCGATTGAGGCACTACGAAGTCTGTCGGGTCAGCTAGTTGAAGAATAAAAATTACAGATAACCGTAACAAGTTCTAACTTTGAAAAGTTTTACTAATAAAAAAAATATTAATTGTTTATCTATGACGAGGGGCTTCTCTTCATAATAATAATGTAAGAATTACACACAGAAGTAGGCGGTGTGGAGCCAAGAAAACTTCTCTTTTCTTTTCGAGCTCCAGCTGTGTATACTTGACTAAAAAACAAACTTACAATAAAACAAGTTTCAGCCAAAATAGAGGTCGGCATAGTCTATTTACAAATTGTTATTAACGTGAATTCCTATTTGCATATAACATAACATTCGAATACGGAGGAACCTACATAAATTTGTTATTTTGCAACCATTACCAAAAGCAAAATATAAGGTAAGCCGCCATTTTGAATCTCGTCTCGTTGCCGCCAAAAAATATCGGAGTAGATGACAATCAAAAGCAGTTCTGCGTGCCAAATACGAGTCACAAGGTCGGCTTAACTCGCTTAAAGAGCCGTTGCAGGCCGACTTTATTTTCCGTTTTACGATAACAGACCGGAGATATGGTTTTCGAACGCATAATCCTGAATGTTACGGGCGCCCGTTTTATTGTTTGCACGTGACTTACGTATTCAAATGAGTTAATTTAAAAAACTTTTTTTTTTTCAGTTATAACGCGAAGTCGTCACTGTACGGTTTTTAATGTTGAATGTTTTTTTGGAACGATGTTCCTTGTCGCGCGTTGTGAAAGGGGGCTAGACGGAAAAAATTAAGACCAAAAGTTGTAACGACACTTTTTGATAAAGTTGTAAGCCGTGCGGCGTGCGCGTGTTTCTCTGTCTGTATCTCTCTCTCTCTCATAGAAAGCAAGCCAGTTATTTTCGTTTCGTCTTTCTATTAACAATAATGAATCCTGACAGTGTTTCTGCACAAGTTCCGGATATTGCTGATGGAGTTAGGTAAGTAGAGAATTTATACAGACAATAATAAATGCTCAAAATTTTGATAATAATATAGATTACATTATATTTGATAATAATAATAAAAAATATCATTATAACTTAAAAAAATTTTTTTTTACTATTCCTTCAATAATTAATCGAAAGGAACTTCGTTCCATCCGGGTGTCCCTTGACACCTCTTAAGTTTTTTTTCTTGTCGTTATCGCAAAACGTGACTTTAATCTGCTTTCCTAAATCAAGCATTTAATATGATACTGTTACGGGCTATGGCTCGGGATAAATAAAACTTCCACCGAAGTACAAATTAACACTAATAAATACTCAGAACACTAATGGAATACTTTAAAATTCTCAATTCACTTCTTCCACTTCGCTTCAGGTGATCCGTTCGCTGTTTCGCTTCGAGTAGAACCGCTTACTAACTGCCTTCATGTCATCTACGCAATGCTTTTATAGTCGATATAACAACTCTATAATTGTCTAAAACATTTCCGGTAAGACCAGTCGTCTCGATGTGTTTCCGCCATTTGATAGCAGATGGCGTTGCACTTTTTTTTTTTTTTTTTGTTTTTTTTTTTTTTTTTTTTTATGATTGAAGGTTTACTGGTGGCCCGGAGGCCTTTCCAGTTTCACCAGGACAGGTGGGCGAGCAAAGGCTCAGCCAGGAGGGGTGGGATTTGCTAACAGCTGCCCGAGCGCCTCCGAAGGAGACCTAACAACTCAAGAGTAGCTGCTTCGCGAATGAATCTACTACCGGATCGGAATCGCGACCCGCTGAGAAGATCCGGCGAGAAACTCAGCGAGCTGATTCATGGGTTAGGTTGCACGGCGAACTCTTTGTCGAGTTCGACGAGTACGGTTACCGAGGTCCCTAAGCCTGCTCCTAGAGCTGAAGGCGTCTAGTGCAAAGGTTATTGGATCTGATGGATCCGTAAGGACGTGTCTAGGGCGTCGACGGTGACTGGCTCCTGCATGATCAGGATTCGGGGAGTAGTCAGCGGCGGCTACGATAAGGCGATTATCATGACGCATAGCCTTATCGAAGTACCGTTCCGACGCTGACTTCATGTATTTCTGTATAGATTCGAGGCCCAGGTCGTCGTGTAGGTCAACGTTCCTCACGAACCACGGAGCTCCGACGGCTAACCTGCAAAAGCGGGATTGTAGAGATTGAAGGGTGTCTATGTGTGTGCGGGCCGCGTGAGCGAACACCACACTCGCGTAAGTCATGACGGGCCTTATGCAAGTTTTGTAAAGTGTCACCTTGTTCCGAAGGGACATTTTACTCCGCTTACAGATCATGGGGTAGAGTCTACCGAGAATAAACGCGGCACGGTCACGGACTGATTTTATATGCGGGCGGAATGTCATCGATGCATCCAGGGTAACGCCCAGGTACTTGACCTTCCTGGCCCAGGGTATGGGTTGTCTAAAGAGAGTAATCGGGGGTGTGAGATTCCTCCTCCTAATCCGGGAGGAAATCCGTGTGGAGCTTCCCCTCTGAAATAGCACCGCAGTACTTTTCGCTGGGTTGATGTCTATGCGCCATTTTCGGAACCACTGTCCTAGGGCTAGGGCTGCGCTCTGAAGCTTCTTCGCGATTAGGGACTTATTTCTACTAGAATAGTAAACAGTCGTGTCGTCGGCGAATAAAGCTAAATGGGTCGGCGGCGACCGGGGAATATCGTTGACGAATAAGCTAAATAGGAGGGGTGGCGTTGCACTTCTCGAGCGTCCTCAATTTTACTAGTTCTTTTGATATTCGTTTCCGCTATTCGACGACAGATGGCGTTACTTTTAGCGGCGTAACAATACAATAGTATATTGTTCACTTTTGATGATGAAATTAATTTAATTATGTCTACACATTATTAAATTAATTTTATTAATATTCGTTTTATATAATAAAATAATAGATACGAAATTAAACCGTAAAAGCATTACTAATTAGTTCAAGTAAGCCGTGTGGTCATAATAATTATGTACTTTGAAGTCGTCGTGGCCCTAAAGGACAAGACGTCCGGTGCATTCGTGTTGATTCATGCACCGGTGTTCGAATCTCAGGCGGGTACCAATTTTTCTAATGAAATACGTACTTAACAAATGTTTACCATTGACTTCCACGGTGAAGGAATAACATCGTGTAATAAAAAAAAACCCGCAAAATTATAATTTGCGTAATTACTTGTGGTAGGACCTCTTGTGAACCCGCACAGGTAGGTAGACCACCACCCTGCCTATTTTTGCCGTGAAGCAGTAATGCGTTTCGGTTTGAAGGGTGGGGCAGCCATTGTAACTATACTTGAGACCTTAGAACTTATATCTCAAGGTGGGTGGCGCATTGATGTTGTAGATGTCTATGGGCTCCAGTAACCACTTAACACCAGGTGGGCTGTGAGCTCGTCCAACCATTTAAGCAATAAAAAAAAAACATAACTCTTAAAATAAAGTAATAATAAAAAATACGTTGAAAGTTTATGTTAAAGTGAAGTTTAAACTAACTTAAAAGGTGCCTTTGTTTCGAAACCACTTTGTATCTAACCACAATTGAATTATAACAATGAGCATCGATTTGCTACATTTCGTTTCACCCTTGCTGAGCGTACAGCGCCGGTCTGCTATCGACAGCTCATTAGGGCCCAGATAAAATCCAAACAAACACAAAGAATAAGATGAAAACATCGGGAAAAATATTGAAAAACATTCACGGGAAAATATGAGGGGCACTCAGGATAACTGTTCAACGAAGAATCGTGATTCAGCAATATTAAGTGCGCGGACCACTTGTGTTATTGTGTTTTCAGATTTATTTATTGAAATACGGAGCGCGAGGTATGTTAATTTTATTTGCATACACTTTAGAAAAACGTTCAGTGCTACCAGGGGCGGATATCAACTTGATGCTGCTCCTGGGAACCGAAAAAATATCCTCCCCAATACTGGAATTTTACTTATAGTTTATATGTTTTATTTTTCAAAATTACAATTACTAATTTATTGAAACTTTATTAAATGTTATATATTCCAAAAACATAAATAAATATTTGTTTTTTTTCTAAGAATTATAAATTTGGCACTAAGGGTGACTCTTAATTATATTACATAAAAAAAAAATACTAATTAAATTTCTTTAATTCCAGAAAATAGAAAAATCTCTTATTATTTTATTTCGAAGGAAAAAAAATGATTAAATCATTTTGATTATTAATTTTTACCAAAAGTGCCACATAATTCACAAATAATTGATGAATTCAATCTCTTGAATTAATTATAATTAGACAGGAAATTATTAATTAATAGTATTAATTATATTGAGCAATCTTGACAAGACTAATAAAAAACTTTACAATTTAAAAAAATTGCCGCCTTTAAAATTTGCCGCCCTGGGCACTTGCCCCGAGTTTTTTTTTCCACGGGAGAAAATCGCCGGATCCGCCGCCCATCCTCGCAGCGGGTGGGATTATGTGGGAGTTGAACCTCACTAAAAACTCCTGCCGCTCACAGCCGGCGCCCTACCCCGGACCGGGCCGGAGCCCAGTTGGGGTTATTGAAACGGTGGGACAGGGTTTACGCAGAGCATATTACATCCATCCCGACTTGCCTCGACTGCCCTTAGTGTAACCCACTGTTGAGTGTTGCAATAAATATAATTGTCCTTTTGGTAAGCATTTTTGCATTCTTATAATATATAGATAGATAGCAGGTATATAGATAGATGTTGAAACTTAGAACAGCTGTTCGCAAAATAAAGCGAAAGGAAATTCATTTTGCGGGAGTTGTGGTTAAATTATTGAAACTATAGAAAATAGTCGTTCCGAGGCGGGAAGCCGATAAATTATTGATTTCAATTACGTACAAATAGCTGGCCTCTACCATTTCACAGAGCCTTATCAAACTTAGAAGGCTTAAGGTTGAATATAGTTAGTTGAAATTGACTTACAAATATTAGCAGTATTTAAAAAAATGACAAAGTACTTAATTGTATTGATACTGTTGGATGACCCACAAAGAATACTATTTTTTTTATTGCTTAGATGGGTGGACGAACTCACAGCCAACCTGGTGTTAAGTGGTTGCCGGAGCCCATAGACATCTACAACGTAAATGCCGCCACCCACCATGAGATATGAGTTCTAAGGTCTCCGTATAGTTTCAACGGATGTCCCATCCTTCAAATCGAAACGCATTACTGCTTCACGGCAGAAGTAGGCGTGGTGGTGGTATCTACCCGTGCGGACTCTCAAGAGGTTCTATCACCACCTTTGATAAACCCTAGTTTATTATGTTCTGTGCTGATTATATTTTAATATCTGCATATTATTTGCGTATATTTTTAGGAATGTTTAATCTATTCGTATAAGCATCCGTTTGCAATCTCTTGTATGTATTCGTATCGAGTGATGCTATTATGTCGCAATTCAAATCCTAGACGCCAAGATATAGTTAGATATTTCTAAGTAATACACACCTAATACGCAGTAATACGCACTACTAAGTAATAGCACGTGTTCGTATAGAAAAACTTTTACGCTAAAGGAATAGGAACGTGGAATTCTAAATAATTTTATTTATTTATTCGTATTTCAATGTCACTGAATATTTTTATTGGGAGTCAAAATAAAATGTACCTACCACCAGTAAACCTATACGCATTATTTTTGTTTTACCGCCAGTAAATAGCGACTTATGTTACGAATCCAAGAAAATGACAATGAAACTAACAGCAAATGAATTCGCGTGAGAGTGATGTATGTAGAAAATAGATCAGTCGGATCGGTTTACATATTTTATCTTTTCTGTACCTATATTTTGTTTTTTTTTCGTTTAAGCCTTTTGTAAGAAATTTGCCCTGTAACTCATTCGGTGTTTTGCTAAAAGAAATTATTTTATAAAGAATTCTGAAGGTATCTCGGAGATTTCCTTAAGACGTTCCAAAAATAATGCCTCATTTGCTTGTCATGTTTTCTATTGGATATTTTGGAAGAGAAGATTTATCCACTTTCCCCTAATAGGTTTTTTTTGGCAGGATTAACTTGTTACGGTTTGTTTTCTAATACATCATAAAGACTGTTATTTCATCAGAACACATATATATTTTATACGATTAACATGGGTTTTACTGGTTGGTATTTTAACGAGTTCTGACCAATAACCGACTACTAATAACTGCTTCGCCCGAGTTTATGTTTCATCAATGGCTTAACAAGCAAAGCATTCATTTAAATGAGACAAAAGCTATCCTTTACAGGCCCAATGTCCGTCCGCCCAACGACTCTAAAGTTTGTGTTGTAAATTACATTTTAAAAGATAATATCCGGGTCGAAAACATTTGATGCTTTCGTCCCTTTGAAATCTGATCGGAATTCGGTGTTTATCTCTGTGTTAACTAATGAGATTTCCTGTATTTATGTATATCTCTTATGTACGTATATCTGCTTGGTTTGTTTTTGTATATAAAATATGTTATTCAGGTGGGATTTTCAATAAATTGACTTAGCCGAGAATTCCTTTTCAGTCAAAATTTACAAAAGAATGTAATCCCTACTTATGACTTAATGAATATGAAATTTCGGAGAGAAACTTGACCGAATACTTTAAAACCGTTGAGTAGAAAATATGTGTGCTTTAAGCGAACCAAAGTATTATAATGTAAAAACAAAAAAAAAAATGTGTGAGCTAAAGTACCTTTTTATTGATTCCACGAGTTAATGAGCTCACAGCCCTCTTGGTATTAAGCGCTCACCGGAGTCCATAGACATCACAACCCGAGTGTCTCCACCCATTGGAGATAATTCCACCCATCCCACCTATCTTGCACAGCATCCATCTTGAGATATGAGATCAAAATGTCAAATATATAACACGAGGGTATTTTCTAATTATCATTCAGAAAGGAAGTGGATTTACGAAAGGGTACGGTTTTATCGAGATGTATTATACGACTGCGTATTCCGGATTCAATTGTAACAGAGCTAGAGAAACATTTCCACGCCGCGCCGTTGCGCGTAAGTACGTCACGTCTGCAATTCTTATCGGTTGAAGCAGCAATGGTCTTATTAAATATATTATAAATTTTATTCACATAGAAAAATCGGTTATTAAGCTATTGCATAATTTTTATCGGGGGCTTTGAGCGCGGTGACCAAATCAAGAAATTCCGTAACGAAAATAAAACCTAACACCACCCACTCCGCCTACCATGTAGCTCGCGTTCAACACATTCATACGTTGCGCTTGTGTAGTGTTTGTGAATAAGCGCGCGGCGTGACGTCGCACTGCATGCGCATCATGAAAATCTGCTCATCTCTCTCTCGCACGGTCTAGCTTATGAGTGTGAAGGGGACAGTTAATGTTTTGCTTTTGTTAATGTTTATAAATATAGCGTGGTCTTATTTTATTATTGTTTTAATATTAAATTATTATTGTCTAATTATAATTGCATAAGTTGGTAAAAAAATACTATGCAATAGCTTTACCACGGCAGTTCCCGAGTGCCACACGTGTTTTTTTAAAATTTAAATTACATTTAAAGGGTACTTTTGTTTTGAATTGAATGTTAAAGTATTGATTGTATTGTAAAACGGTCATCGTTCTTTCGTATCAGAACGCATATTAGATTCGCTTCAAGGCTCACATTACCGCAAATAAAATTTTATTGCATGTCATTCGTCATGAAAACCATTCATGGACATCTTATGCTACGTATAGCCTAGATTACTTGACCCGTATATTGTTTAATGACCATTTCTTAAGCTCAGTAGTTCTGTGAATACTGGAATGTTAATATGTTTAATATATTTAAAAAAATGGTGCACGAGAAAAAAGTGAAACTTCTTCTGTGACGTGTAGTATTAATTACACCGGTAAGAGTAAGACCATCATGGCCGAATAGCCGAAAGAATATCGAAGGATCTAGTAACATCTAGAGCGCTCGAGAAGTACAACGCCATCTATTGTCAGATAGCGGAAACACGCATCGAAGGTACTCGACTTGTGAGGAATGCTCTGGACGATTCTAGGGATGTCGTATCGACTATTAAAGCGTTTTAGAGATGGCATGCAATTAGTAATCGGAACTACTCGAAGCGAAACAGGGAACCGATCCTCTGAAGCGAAGCGGAAGAAGTGAATTAAGAATTTTAAAGTGTTCTGTGCGTTTTCTAAGTACTAATACAGTTTCAGTTGATACTTCGGGAGAATTTTTGTTTATCCCGAACCCCACCGCGTAACAGTAGTATTGCGGCTTTCTTCATTTTCATACTTAAATCAAATTTCTCTTGCAATAGGAAATGCTGTGTGTAAGAGAAACGACTTCACCATTTATATATATTTTAAACTATATATAGGAAAATAAATATTTGATTTTAAATTTTTATTAAAAAATGAAGTACAAGATAGTTCATATGTCACTGCTGTCTACAGGAGCGATGAGAAACTAATAACAATCCATCTAATGGCCGACGCCCTTAACCAGAATTTGTATAAGACAAACGAACTAACTTGCCTTGTTCTTTCGCTTTCTCCACGGTCGAGTGGTTCGCGAGACGGTCTGTCTGCTTTCTCACTCTTGCTTTACGTAAATTGTATCTTTTCTCTCTAGCCGTAGCGAATCTGTTGCCTGTTAAATTTTACACTCAAGAAGTTTCACTTCAAAAAACTCGATGTAGGTAAAAACAAGTAACCATATAATGACGCCTATAAAAAACGCATACGCAAAGACGCATATAAAAACCCCCCGATGAAGGTCACGGGGTGAATTGAGGGAGCAAGGCCACTCGGCGTGCCACTAGTGCTCTAGGCCGACCTAGAGTCCTCAATTGCTCACGAAAACTCCATCGAGCGTCTTTGGCGTGGGCTGCGCGTCTAGTTGTAGTATTGACCGCGGTAACCTCCTACGTCTCTTTTTGGGTACCCCGTGAGTGGTTCGACCCACAGCCTCGAAAAATAATAAAAAGGAAAAGTCATAATTCTCTTTCTGTTTCTTAATAGCAAAGGTACACTCTAAATAGTGGTATTGCACACTCATCGTACAAAACTTGTTACTAATCTATATAATATAAGAATTATGTCATTTTAAGCTATTGCATAACTTTTATCGCGGGCTTTGAACGCGGCGACCGAATTAAGAAATTCCGTAACGACAATAAAACCTAACACCCCCACTCCGCCTACCATATAGCTCGCGTTCAATACATTCATACGTTGCGCTTGTGTAGTGTTTGGGAATAAGCGCGCGGCGTGACGTCGCACTGCTTGCGCATCATGAAAAATCTGCCCATCTCTCTCTCGCGCGGTCTAGCTTGTGAGTGTGAAGGGGACAGTTAATGTTTTGCTTTTGTTAATTATTTTATTATTGTTTTAATATTAAATTACTATTGTCTAATTATAATTGCATAAGTTGATAAAAAATGCTATGCAATAAATAGCTTTACCGCGGCAGTCCCCGAGTGACATTTTCTTTTTTATTTTGCACATAAGAAACTAAATTATATATACTAACAATAAAATAATAATACCATCAATTAATGAGTTCTCGTACTTTTGAAGCCCCCTACATACGCTATATAAAAGTGTCAGCTTTATGTTAAACTAGCTGCGTCCAGTGCTTCGCCCGCAACAAAATGCAAGGTTATATTAAAGTATAAGAGTCATGAGACGATTCAGAAAGTTAAGTTTTAGGAAAATTTTAGGTGAACATACATAAATACATATATTTTCTTTTATTCTTATAAAGCTATTTTTAATTCTGCAACTAGACTTGACCACAATAAATGTGTTTGGTCGAGATTATATATTTTTTTCTGTTTAACCACTTTTACATATATCTATACCCAAATAACTCGAATAATATTTAAAATAGAATCTATTGATAAAAACAGATTGCTAGTGCATCTTGCGTGTGAGATACAGGTCCAACGGAGGACAGTCCCTTAGAGAAATCTATTTTATTGCGCTTCCTGGGCAATGGATCGACTTGAAAGAAACTCATTTGAAAGGATCCGCGCTTTCTTTATGAGTTGCATTTGCTTGATCGTTTTTTAGAAATTCAAATTTACCAGTTGGTATCATGTTGAACAATAAAAGATTTAACTGCGTTTAAACACCTTAATAAATTCATGTAACAAAATATTCATTCATCTGATTGCCTTTCTAGGCAGACGAGCATACGGCCCACCTAATGGTATGGGAACAACAGGAAAACAGGCCTGTAATAATTCTATATAAATTTAATATTTTAAACAACTATATTATGTAAGACTGAATTATTCGTTTCATTAAATGACAGATGAGTGAACATGTCTAAGAAAAATATTTTCAAGCTAATGAGTTTTTTTTTACAAATAAATAAATGTTTTTATATCGTAAACCTGAAAATTATCCGATGAATAATAATTAATATATTTTAGGCGTTTTTTTTTTATGTCGAAACACTAACGTCTTGTTTATTATTTATCATCGATTTATCTATATCTATATCTATACTAATATTATAAAGAGGAAAGATTTGTTTGTTTGTTTGTTTCGAATAGGCTCCGAAACTACTGGACCGATTTGAAAAATTCTTTTTCCATTAGAAGCCAACATTGTCCCTGATGAACATAGGCTACTTTTTTTTTTTTTTTTTTTTTTTTTTTTTTTTTTTTTTTTTTTTTTTTTTTTTTTTTTTTTTTTTTTTTTTTTTTTTTTTTTTTTTTTTTTTTTTTTTTTTTTTTTTTTTTTTTTTTTTTTTTTTTTTTTTTTTTTTTTTTT